>NW_025562061.1:0-24859 GCF_020424385.1 Procambarus clarkii | reverse complement strand
AACCTGGCATATGTCGCTGATGTTATCCTCCTGATATGAGCTTCAGGGGACAAGTCTGGCGTGATGTCAACCCCCAGGTCTTTCTCTCTCTCTGACTCTTGCAGGATTTCATCTCCCAAATGATACCTTGTATCTGGTCTCCTGCACTCTACACCTATCTTCATTACATTACATTTGCTTGGGTTAAACTTTAACAACCATTTGTTCGACCATTCCTGCAGCTTGTCCAGGTCTTCTTGAAGCCTCAAGCTGTCCTCTGTCTTAATTCTTCTCATAATTTTGGCGTCGTCAGCAAACATTGACATGAATGAGTCTATACCCTCTGGGAGATCATTTACGTATATCAGAAACAGGATAGGTCCGAATACAGAGCCCTGTGGGACTCCACTGGTGACTTCACGCCAATCTGAGGTCTCACCCTCACTGTAATTCTCTGCTTCCTATTGCTTAGGTATTCCTTTATCTACTGGAGCGCCCTACCAGTTACTCCTGCCTGATTCTCCAGCTTATGCATCAGCCTTTTATGGGGTACTGTGTCAAAGCTTTCCGACAGTCCAAAAAAATGCAGTCCACCATCCTTCTCTTTCTTGCTTAATCTTTGTCACCTGATCGTAGAATTCTATTTAGCCTGTAAGGCAAGATTTACCCTCCCTGAACCCATGTTGATGGGTTGTCACAAAGTCCCTTCTCCCCAGATGTGTTACTAGTTTCTTTTTTTTTGAGATATATACAAGAGTTGTTACATTCTTGAACAGCCACTAGTATGCGTAGCGTTTCGGGCAGGTCCCTGGAATACGATCCCCGCCGCGAAGAATCGTTTTTACAACCAAGTACCCATTTTACTGTTGAGTTAAACAGAGGCTACAGTTAATGATTTGCGCCCAGTAAATCCTCCCCGGCCAGGATACGAACCCATGACAGAGCGCTCGCGGAACTCCAGGCGAGTGTCTTACCACTACACCACGGAGACTGGTAAACTTCCTAAAGTTTTTTCTCACAATCTTCTCCATCACCTTGTATGGTATACAAGTTAAGGACATTGGCCTGTAGTTCAGTGCCTCTTGTCTGTCGCCCTTTTTGTATATTGGGACTACATTAGCCGTCTTCCATATTTCTGGTAGATCTCCCGTTTCCAGTGACTTACTATACACTATGGAGAGTGGCAAACAAAGTACTCCTGCACACTCTTTCAATACCCTTGATGAGATTCCGTCCGGACCAACAGCCTTTCTCACGTCCAGCTCCAATAGGTGCCTCTTGACCTCATCTTTTGTAATTTAGAACCCTTCCAAGGTCGCCTGGTTTGCTGACACCTCTCCTAGCGCCGTGACCTCTCCTTGTTCTATTGTAAAGACCTCCTGGAACCTTTTGTTGAGTTGTACACACACCTCTTTGTCATTCTCTGTGTACCTGTCCTCACCCGTTCTAAGTTTCATCACCTTTTCCTTCACTGTTGTTTTTCTCCTGAAGTGACTGTGTAGTAGCTTTGGTTCGGTCTTGGATTTATTAGCTATATCATTTTCATACCTTTTCTCAGCTGCTCTTCTCACACTAACATACTTGTTCCTGGTTCTCTGGTATCTCTCTCTACTTTCTGGTGTTCTGTTATTACGGAAGTTCCTCCATGCCCTTTTGTTCAGCTCCTTTGCTTTCATACATTCCCTATTAAACCACGGATTCTTCTTTTGCTTCTCAGTTTTTTCCTGTCGGGTCGGGATAAACCTGTTTACCGTCTCCTGACACTTTTGGATGACATAGTCCATGTCTTGTACGGACTTAGTTCTGAGTTCTGTGTCCCATGGTAAATCCCATAGGAATTTATTCATCTCCTCATAGTTTCCCTTTCGGTACGCCAGCCCTTTGTTTCCCAGTTCTTTTTTTGGGGAGATAGTTCCTAGCTCAACCAGGTACTCAAAGCTCAATACACTATGATCACTCATTCCCAAGGGGGCTTCCAACTTAACTTCCCTTATATCCAACTCATTTAGGGTAAATATCAGATCAAGCAAAGCTGGTTCTTCCTCTCCTTTCATTCCTGTCGGTCCCTTGACGTGTTGACTTAGAAAGTTTCTTGTTGCCACGTCCAGCAGCTTAGCTCTCCATGTATCTGGTCCTCCATGTGGGTCTCCGTTCTCCCAATCTATCTTCCTGTTCTTGAAATATCTCTTGATTAGTAGTCTGGATCCGTTCCTGCTAACAACAGAAGCTGCTCTCCCTATTATATTGATGGTGGCCAAGTTGTTTCTTTCATATTCCTGTCTGGGTCTTCTGTCGTTTGGTGGGGGGTTATATATGACTACTACTATGATTTTCTGTCCTCCAGTTGTTATGGTGCCTGATATGTAATCACTGAAACCTTCACAGCTCTGATTAACCATCTCTTCAAAACGCCAACCTTTTCTTATCAGCAAAGCTACACCACCTCCTCCTCTCCCTTCTCTCTCTTTCCTCACTACATAGTAGTCCTGTGGAAACACTGCATTTGTTATGGTTTTCGTTAGCTTTGTTGTGTGTGTGTGTGTGTGTGTGTGTGTGTGTGTGTGTGTGTGTGTGTGTGTGTGTGTGTGTGTGTGTGTGTGTGTGTGTGTGTGTGTGTGTGTGTGTACTCACCTAGTTGCGTTTGCGGGGGTTGAGCTCTGGCTCTTTGGTCCCGCCTCTCAACCGTCAATCAACAGATGTACAGATTCCTGAGCCTATCGGGCTCTGTCATATCTACATTTGAAACTGTGTATGGAGTCAGCCTCCACCACATCACCCCCTAATGCATTCCATTTGTCAACCACTCTGACTAAAAAAATTCTTTCTAATATCTCTGTGGCTCATTTGGGCACTCAGTTTCCACCTGTGTCCCCTTGTGCGTGTTTCCCTTGTGTTAAATAGACTGTCTTTATCTACCCTATCAATTCCCTTGAGAATCTTGAATGTGGTGATCATGTCCCCCCTAACTCTTCTGTCTTCCAGCGAAGTGAGGTTTAATTCCCGTAGTCTCTCTTCGTAGCTCATACCTCTCAGCTCGGGTACTAGTCTGGTGACAAACCTTTGAACCTTTTCCAGTTTAGTCTTATCCTTGACTCGATATGGACTCCATGCTGTGGCTGCATACTTCAGGATTGGCCTGACATATGTGGTATACAAAGTTCTGAATGATTCTTTACACAAGTTTCTGAATGCCGTTCGTATGTTGGCCAGCCTGGCATATGCCGCTGATGTTATCCTCTTGATATGAGCTTCAGGGGACAGGTCTGGAGTGATATCAACCCTCAAGTCTTTTTCTTTCTCTGACTCCTGAAGAATTTCCTCTCCCAGATGATACCTTGTATCTGGCCTCCTGCTCCCTACACCTATCTTCATTGCATTACATTTGGTTGGTTTAAACTCTAACAACCATTTGTTCGACCATTCCTTCAGCTTGTCTAGGTCTTCTTGAAGCCTCAAACAGTCCTCTTCTGTTTTAATCCTTCTCATAATTTTGGCATCGTCCGCAAACATTGAGAGAAATGAATCGATACCCTCCGGGAGATCATTTACATATATCAGAAACAGGATAGGGGCGAGTACAGAGCCCTGTGGGACTCCACTGGTGACTTCACGCCAATCGGAGGTCTCACCCCTCACCGTAACTCTCTGCTTCCTATTGCTTAGGTACTCCCTTATCCACTTGATCACCTTACCAGCTACACCTGCCTCTCTCTCCAGCTTATGTACCAACCTCTTATGCGGTACTGTGTCAAAGGCTTCCCGACAATCTAAGAAAATGCAGTCCGCCCAGCCCTCTCTTTCTTGCTTAATCTTTCTCACCTGATTGTAGAAATCTATCAAGCCTGTAAGGCAAGATTTACCCTCCCTGAACCCATGTTGGCGATTTGTCACGAAGTCCCTTCTCTCCAGATGTGTTTCCAGGTTTTTTCTCACGATCTTCTCCATCACCTTGCATGGTATACAAGTCAAGGACACTGGCCTGTAGTTCAGTGCCTCTTGCCTGTCGCCCTTTTTGTATATTGGGACCACATTCGCCGTATTCCATATTTCTGGTAGATCTCCCGTCTCCAGTGACTTACTATACACTATGGAGAGTGGCAAGCAAAGTGCCTCTGCACACTCTTTCAGTATACATGGTGAGATCCCGTCTGGACCAACAGCCTTTCTAACATCCAGATCCAGCAGGTGTCTCTTGACCTCCTCTCTCGTAATTTCGAACTCTTCCAAGGCCACGTGGTTTACTTCCCTTTCTCTTAGCACAGTGACCTCACCTTGTTCTATTGTGAAGACCTCCTGGAACCTCTTGTTGAGTTCTTCTCACACCTCTTTGTCATTCTTTGTATACCTGTCCTTGCCTGTTCTAAGTTTCAATACCTGTTCTTTCACTGTTGTTTTCCTTCTGATGTGACTGTGGAGTAGCTTTGGTTTGGTCTTGGCTTTGTTTGCTATATCATTTTCAAAACTTTTCTCTGCTTCTCTTCTCACCCTGACGTACTCATTCCTGGTTCTCTGGTATCTCTCTCTGCTTTCTGGTGTTCTGTTATTCCGGAAGTTCCTCCACGCCCTTTTGTTCAGTTTCTTCACGACCATACATGCCCTATATGTGTGTACATGCCCTTTATATATATGTGTGTGTGTGTGTGTGTGTGTGTGTGTGTGTGTACTCACCTAGTTGTACTCACCTAGTTGTGCTTGCGGGGATTGAGCTCTGGCTCTTTGGTCCCGCCTCTCAACCGTCAATCAACAGGTGTACAGGTTCCTGAGCCTATTGGGGTCTATCATATCTACACTTGAAACTGTGTATGGAGTCAGCCTCCACCACATTGCTTCCTAATGCATTCCATTTGTCAACCACTCTGACACTAAAAAAGTTCTTTCTAATATCTCTGTGGCTCATTTGGGCACTCAGTTTCCACCTGTGTCCCCTTGTGCGTGTTTCCCTTGTGTTAAATAGACTGTCTTTATCTCCCCTATCAATTCCCTTGAGAATCTTGAATGTGGTGATCATGTCCCCCCTAACTCTTCTGTCTTCCAACGAAGTGAGGTTCAATTCCCGTAGTCTCTCCTCGTAGTATCATACCTCTCATACCTGGAGTATGCGGCTCCATGCTGGAGCCGCATATTCCAGGATTGGTCCGACATATGTGGTATATAATGTTGTGAAAGATTCCTTACACAAGTTTCTAAAGGCCGTTCTTATGTTAGCCAACCTGGCATATGCTGCTAATGTTATCCTCTTGATATGAACTTCAGGGGACAGGCCTGTGTGAGTGTGTATGTGTGTGTGTGTGTGTGTGTGTGTGTGTGTGTGTGTGTGTGTGTGTGTGTGTGTGTGTGTGTGTGTGTGTGTGTGTGTGTGTGTGTGTGTGTGTGAATGTGTATGTATATATGTGTGTGTGTGTGTGTGTGTACTCACCTAGTTGTATTGGCGGGGGTTGAGCTCTGGCTCTTTGGTCTCGCCTCTCAACTGTCAATCAACAGGTATACAGATTCCTGAGCCTATTGCGCTCTATCATATCTACACTTGAAACTGTGTATGGAGTCAGCCTCCACCACATTGCTTCCTAATGCATTCCATTTGTCAACCACTCTGACACTAAAAAAGTTCTTTCTAATATCTCTGTGGCTCATTTGGGCACTCAGTTTCCACCTGTGTCCCCTTGTGCGTGTTTCCCTTGTGTTAAATAGACTGTCTTTATCTCCCCTATCAATTCCCTTGAGAATCTTGAATGTGGTGATCATGTCCCCCCTAACTCTTCTGTCTTCCAACGAAGTGAGGTTCAATTCCCGTAGTCTCTCCTCGTAGTATCATACCTCTCATACCTGGAGTATGCGTCTCCATGCTGGAGCCGCATATTCCAGGATTGGTCCGACATATGTGGTATATAATGTTGTGAAAGATTCCTTACACAAGTTTCTAAAGGCCGTTCTTATGTTAGCCAACCTGGCATATGCTGCTAATGTTATCCTCTTGATATGAGCTTCAGGGGACAGGCCTGTGTGAGTGTGTATGTGTGTGTGTGTGTGTGTGTGTGTGTGTGTGTGTGTGTGTGTGTGTGTGTGTGTGTGTGTGTGTGTGTGTGTGTGTGTGTGTGTGTGTGTGAATGTGTATGTATATATGTGTGTGTGTGTGTGTGTGTACTCACCTAGTTGTATTGACGGGGGTTGAGCTCTGGCTCTTTGGTCCCGCCTCTCAACTGTCAATCAACAGGTATACAGATTCCTGAGCCTATTGCGCTCTATCATATCTACACTTGAAACTGTGTATGGAGTTAGCCTCCACCACATCACTGCCTAATGCATGGTCCCCAGGACTATATGCGAATGAAAACTCACACCCCAGAAGTGACTCGAACCCATACTCCCAGGAGCAACGCGAATGATTAAGATTAAGTGGATTAAGGCGCCCTGTAGTTACCAGTTGCGTTGCTCCTGGGAGTATGGGTTCGAGTCACTTCTGGGGTGTGAGTTTTCATTCGCATATAGTCCTGGGGACCATTCAGGCTTGTTCGCATTTGTGTTCCTCACGTGTGCCCCAAAGAATGAGGTGATTTGGTGAAATGCTATGCCCAAGATTACCATCCGAGTTGCCGTCGGGGAAGTGGCTCAAAAAGCCTTGGCTATCACTTCCTTTTGACGGCCGTGATGGTCAAGTGGATTAAGGCGCCTTGTAGTTACCAGTTGCGTTGCTCCTGGGAGTATAGGTTTGAGTCACTTCTGGGGTGTGAGTTTTCATTCGCATATAGTCCTGGGGACCATTCAGGCTTGTTCGCATTTGTGTTCCTCACGTGTGCCCCAAAAATGAGGTGATTTGGTGAAATGCTATGCCTAAGATTACCATCCGAGTTGCCGTCGGGGAAGTGGCTCAAATATCCTTGGCTATCACTTCTTTTTGACGGCCGTGATGGTCAAGTGGATTAAGGCGCCCTGTAGTTACCAGTTGCGTTGCTCCTGGGAGTATGGGTTCGAGTCACTTCTGGGGTGTGAGTTTTCATTCGCATATAGTCCTGGGGACCATTCAGGCTTGTTCGCATTTGTGTTCCGCACGTGTGCCCCAAAGAATGAGGTGATTTGGTGAAATGCTATGCCCAAGATTACCATCCGAGTTGCCGTCGGGGAAGTGGCTCAAATAGCCTTGGCTATCACTTCCTTTTGACGGCCGTGATGGTCAAGTGGATTAAGGCGCCCTGTAGTTACCAGTTGCGTTGCTCCTGGGAGTATGGGTTCGAGTCACTTCTGGGGTGTGAGTTTTCATTCATATATATATATATATATATATATATATATATATATATATATATAATATTATATCACAGATATACATCATAAGTGCAACTGTTTTAATATTATTAATGATAATCTAAATAGGGTGAGAAATAAAAACAAATAACAATACGTATAATGCTTCAAAAATTATGTGGTACACATAATATATACATATCATAAATATCCAGTATAAATGCAACTATCAAATGAATAAGATACAATTATCACAGCTCTTCTGCATGAGAGTTATTATTTAGGGAAAAATTTATTGAAAGTCATGTCGCATTTCTTCCAAAGATATGTGGTAAGTTCTTGCACTGCTATAGTTCATCATCATCACTGCTCTCTTCTGTTTCACTAGAAACCACCAGATCACTCTCTGTTTCATCTTTTCTATCGTTTGTTGTAATTTGTTGTATAGGTATGTCTGGATGAGAGTATGCTAAGCTCTTATATTGAATGATGTAATATATTTTATCATCAAACCCACTTAAACCACGTTTAGTGTTTGATGTAGTGACCATTTGCCCATCAATATTTCTTATTTGAGAATATTGAAAAGTATGAGGTGGACCATTAGTGTTTAAATCTTCTTTAAAGTGTTTGTGAGTTATGGATTTTTGAATGGCACGGGGTATGCCTTTGGCTGCCAATAGAATATGTAGTGTCATCTATTAAGATGCTGTACATCTTCGGTCAAAGAGCAATAACTTCGACGATGCAGTGCTTTCCAACCTCGGATTTCAACAGACCTAAATCCCCTTACGGGAATTATCAAATAAGGGATGATTCTTAGGAAAGTTACTGGTGTCAAGCCAACTACGTAGTGGTTCCTAGGCCATTTACTGATATATGTCCTCCACATGTTTCATGTGTATTATGAAGCTGTCTGTGTCACTATAAACCAAGTTCACGTTACAATTGTAGGAGTTTTTCAATATCTTGTACCAAAAGTGGTATAAACTGTATTTAGCTAGCTCTAATACCTGAAATCCCACATAATTGGGATAATTAATTTTAATATAAGGTTTAGCACTAGTTGTAAGTAACTTATTCTCTGACAAATAAATTGCATGCTTAAAGAGTGGACTTCTCACCTCACGCAAGAAAGACCTCGGGTTGGTCACTAGTTTGGTGGATGTAGCATATTTAGAAGCATTTAACAGAGTCTTCCCAAATACTGAATTAGTGAGCAACTTGAAGAGTTGCTTCTTGTCCTTACCTGAAGCCTCATTCAGATTCTCTATGTTTTTTCTACAAAATGTTTAAGGAACTCACTTTGGGAGTATTCGTAAATGCTGTGGATCCTTTCAGTTTCCAACCGAATGTCAATAAACAGCTGCAAATGCGGAAGGAAAATATAATAGTTTTTTTAGGTGAATTATCCCCATCTAATTTAATATTAGAGGGTCGAAGTATTGTAACTGCTATTGCGCTGTAAAAGTGCTTTACTGAAGGCAGATAAGTCTACCATCTGCACCTCCTTATGGCTAAGACATAGAGGCAGGTCGTCTGTTAATCTAGCCAGATCAGATCTTATTTGTTTTGTGTCTATCAATTACCAATACCCCTTGTTGGATGTGAAAGGTTTCTCATGGAATAGCCTATCTTCTCTAATGAATGTGTTCATTTCATCATATAAAAGTTTTCTTATGCCTTCATATGGAGCATTTTTGTCATGCAGCTTCCATACAGACCGTTAAAGTCTAAGTATAGAAGATAGCTGCTAATATCTACTTGTGGGTCAAAGGAAGGATAGATGTGTTTATTATTAGCTTAAACACAGCTCCTCATAGCTGTTGTAAAGCCGCCTCCTATGTTTACTGCTAGTAAATTGTGCAGTGTGACATCCGCACACAGTTCTAACGTTATTTTACTTGACTTTAAAAAGCAGTCATAAGCATACCCAGGAAGGCTACAGTAGTGGGTCATTTCTAGATGATATATGTCTAAAAGTATTTCCCTGTGGAGTGTAAAAATGTCACCTAGAAAACCCATGTCATGGGTACGTGTGTCAAAAACTTTTGTCATAGCTGTGTCTCAGAGGCCTGTTAAGAATTTAGTGGTGGTGGACTTTTAAATGTTGTCTAGGGGAATGGATGATTGTACTTGAATCTAGGGCAAATCAAGGAGTAAGGTAAACAGCCTAGTACAAAAACACAAATTTATATGTATAAAACACACGATATTACACATATAAAATGTTGTTCCTTAAAACACAAGGGCATTATGAGGTGATATAACCCCCCAAGTGGGCTCTAGATACCCTAACGCTCTCCGTCCCAAACCTGGAACCGTGCACACAGCTATCCACCGAAGACACATATATTTACACCTCTAGGAAACCTGGACTCTCTCTCAAAGAACACCTTCAAAGTCTGCATAACTACTCTACAATATCTTGCATCCCTGTTTAGATACAAAGGTAGGCTTATTTGACTGTACGGCCGGAGAAAACCCCTCAAATAGCAGGACCGGGTCGGCAGCGATACACCTTCCCTCATGTCAAGATAGTGTCCACCTCTCTTGCATCATCACCCCCTTAATACTCTATGCTTTACATTTGCAATCAAACACTTTATTGACTTTATTTACCACATTTCCCACGCATGCTTTTAGATTGAGTCCATTTTTCCCCTCACATAGTTAGGCTATTCCAGTTCACATTATTCCTGACAATCTCCAGCTGAGAAGGTACTACTTTGCTGGGCGGAGTATTACTGGTAACTCGCGGCCTCCCTGAAAGCAGCTGTAGATATTTTCCTATCAAAGATTCTCCACTGTGTCCACCAACACTTTATACTTGAAACTAACCTCCACAGGAGGTAAGGTTCGTAACAAACAACATCACAAACCAGATAAACTAGTAAGTAATCTTTAAGGTTTTTACAACCTGTTGCGTTCCAGAATAATTTTGCCTGAGCGTATTCATCCGCACTGATGTGAGACTGACTCAAACTACTATAAAACTTGTCTATTGGTGGAAGTGAGGTTTCATTGAAATCACAAATTTTCTTAGGGTATTCATAGGGAAATATTTGTTTGCCATTCAACAAATGTTGATGACTGTTTACAGGCAGGTGTTCTATCATTTTACGAGTAAAATTTATGGGACTTGAAATTCAATATGAGACCGAGCCAGTGAAGATAGACTTCCTGATATGAAAGCAAGAGAGTCAATAAATCTAAGCTTACCAATTTCTACTTGTAGAAATTTGCTACCGTCTTTCATTAAAAGATTGTTTTTTTTTCTTAATTTCAAATTCTTATATGATTAGTCCCATATCGTATGATATATTATGAGCCATTAATATGAGAAATTTGATTGAATTTTTGTTTTGTAAATGCAATTATTACAAAGAGCTCCTATGTAATTGTTGTTGTCTTTAAGATGGTTGTGGTGTTTGACCTTGTAATTATCATCTGTGAATGCCTCCTAACAAAACTGACACTGCGTTTGTTTTCTAAAGTGATCTAAATCCTTGGTGGTCATATGAATTGCTAAAAAAGGAAGGTTTGCTTTAATGATTTTCCATAATCTAGCCACTCGCCTCATAAAATGTAACACACTATCCTCCCCAAAATGTGTGTGTTTATCAACCACATGTTGGTTTCTATCAACTAACAGATAACTGTAAGCTATAGCTCTATGTCTGGCTGTGACCGACCCACTCACATCGCTAACGTCCAATAGGGATTCAAAATCAAAATAACACATATGCGAAGGACACTGATATAACCTCACTGATATACCACTTGCTGGTGTTTTTAAATTTGAGTATGTCTCCTTCCTTAGGGTAAATGATTTTCTGTGTGATACTGTACGATCTTTCATGATTGTTCAATTCATCCTGCTCATGGAATTCTGAAAGGCCTTTGCGGCAGAATACTGTATTTCTGGAGTAGCTACGAGCAAAGTTTCTTAGGAAAGCAGTCAGATCTTTTATTAAAGCCACGTGACTTTCTCCCAGCAGTAACAAAGGTACAATGGTAGGGTACTGTTTTGCCCCACGGTGACATAAAGTTATGTAATACACTTCATCTGAATATTATTACGGTGCCCTCTCCAATTTCTCCCATATGCCAGCTTGAAGAGTCATATCAGTTTCCCCTACTAATTCTCTGAGATGCAGGGAATCTTTTGATATATGTGGCGACCAGATTGGCCGCCTGATAAGGGAGAAATTTACATTTAGAAGTTTAGTAGGTAACGGAAGAAGTGGCGCCCTTGATACAAACAAAATAGTACCCCCTACCACCAGATCCGCCTTTTTGTGGATGACGCCAGCCGACTGCGGATTGCCTGACTTAGGTCACAGGCGACCAATCAGAGCCTGCTGTGACGTCACCGAGTGCCCCTGGCGGCGCCGGCGGTGGTAATGTCAGAGTTGACTTGACTGTGAGAGTGGAAGGACGTTCCTCAGTCAGCTCTCGAGGATTGGAGGCTCTGGGAGCCTTACTCAGTTTATTAAAGCTAGCCATCACAGCCCACCATTGTTATTGGAGAGCCTGTGCTTTGGCAAGCAAGAAGAAACCAAGTTCATTGAGTAAAGAAGTGCCAAAACCTGAAGAATTGGTCGGCGACGACGCTAGAGGGGCGCCGCCTGATGCTGGAGGGTCTGGATGCAGCGACCGGGTCACACCCACTGAGAGCGTTGGAGGGACGACACCGTTCCTAAGGCAAAGAACAACGCCATGTGGAAGAGACGAGTGTGTGCTTACAGTGATTAGCTCAGTGCCCACTGGATGAGCCAGGATTGGGCTATCTGAAACTCTGAGAGTGGTTCGGCGACAACGCGAAGGCTTCACGACTCCTGAGAACTTGTAGAACGTTCCTGGGAAGTCAGGAGTCTCAGGAAGCGTAGGAACCTCACACCATCGAGGGACAGGCGTCGTGAGCCAGGAATGTAAAGGTAGATCAATTTCCCTCCCATTACCCCTTTGTTGAGTAGGATAAATAGGCCATAATATTTGCCTATGTATTTTACAGTATAACATTGATACATTAGTAGTACAATAGGCTGCAGGGCAGCTTGTGTCCAGGACTGTTGAAGATGACGGTGTGTGTGGACGTTTGTGGCAGTTGGAAAGGTGGTAGCCGACGTTGACGAAATGTCCCCCTTTTAGGGTGAGAGGGTGTGAGGCCCCCTTTTAAATCTGCCGTGCTGAAGGAGTTATCAGAGGTCGTGAAAGAAGAGTTGCTGACGATCTCCAGATTGTTTATTCTTTATTTCCATCCCTGTATTAATATTAATTTTATATGTGATCATGTAGCTCATGTCTGTAAATATCACATATTTTACCATTGTATTTAAGTGTGCCTCCATAATGATCTCTATGAACATACATGAGGGATATTATAGTCCCACCTAGTGAACATTACGTTTTCTACAGAAGTTCTTAGTGGCTGGAGGGTGGTAAAGCCGTACAGACTTATATAAAACTGTACCGTAGGCAATCCGTCCAGTATCAGAGCCGAAATGGTGGCAACACTTTGGCAACAAGCAATATTGTGGCTGGAGAGTGGTAAAGCAACCCCCCCAGCAAACAATTTCAAGTTTCCACAACGTTCCTGGAAAGTTTTTAAAAGGATTGGAAATGTTTGTTTTCAGGAATTAGATACGTTATTTTGTGTGGAATTAAATAGGTTCCCAAAACTTTTAACCAAAATCTATGTACCTAACCCTAATTTGAAACTTTGTGACCCCTTTTGAACCCTAATTTGAAACTTTGTGACCCCTTTCGCACCTAATTTGAAACTTTGTGAGCCCTTTTGAACCCTAATTTGAAACTTTGTGACCCCTTTCGCACCTAATTTGAAACTTTGTGAGCCCTTTTGTACCCTAACTTGAAACTTTGTGACCCCTATTGAACCTAATTTGAAACTTTGTGACACTTTTTATAAAGTGTTTCGAGTTAAAATGCTCCAATATAAATAAAATAGGAAATGTAAAAATATATAGATATATTTCTACATTTGGTAAAATAAAGCATCATAATAAAGGTGGGGTCATCATTTTTATTCATTTATCATTTGTAGTAGCGTAGTGTAGTGGCCTGGTGTAGTAGTGTTGTAATAGCCTGGTGTAGTGGCCGGGTGTAATGGTGTGGTGTAGTAGCCTGGTGTAGAAACATGGTGTAGTGGTGTGGTGTAGTAGCCTGGTGTAGTAGTGTGGTCTAGTGGCCTGGTGTAGTGGCGTGGTTTAATGGTGTGGTGTAGTAGCCTGGTGAAGTGGCATGGTGTAGTGGTGTGGTGTAGTAGCCTAGTAGAGTGGAGTGGTGTAGTGGCGTGGAGTTATAGCGTGGTGTAGTGGCGTTGTGTTGTTGCGTGGTGTAGTAGCGTAGTGTAGTGGTGTGGTGTAGTGGCATGGTGTAGTGGTGTGATGTACTCTCGTGGTGTAATAGCCTGGTATAGTGGCGTGGTGTAGTAGCCTGGTGTAGTGGCATGGTGTAGTGGCATGGTGTAGTGGCGTGGTGTAGTGGTGGGGTGCAGTGGCGTGGTGTAGTAGTGTTGTGTATTGGTGTAGTGTAGTGGCATGGTATAGTAGTCTGGTGTAGTGGCGTGGTATAGTGGCGTGGTGTAGTAGCATGGTGTAGTGGCGTGGTGTAGTGGCATTGTGTAGTAGCCTGGTGTAGTGGAGTGGTGTAGTAGCCTGGTATATTGGCGTTGTGTAGTGGCGTAGTGTAGTGGCGTGGTATAGTGGCATGGTGTAGTGGTGTGGTGTCATGGCGTGGTGTAGTGGCATGGTGTAGAAGCCTGGTGTAATGGCATGGTGTAGTGGCATGGTGTAGTGGTGTGGTGTAGTAGTGTGGTGTAGTAGCGTGGTGCACTAACCTGGTATAGTAGCATTGTGTAGTGGTGTGGTGTAGTAGCCTGGTGTAGTTGCGTGGGTTAGTAGCCTAGTGTAGTGGCGTACGTGGTGTAGTAGCATGGTGTATTGGCATGGTGTAGTAGTCTGGTGTAGTGGTGTGGTGTAATAGCCTGGTGTAGTACCCTGGTGTAGTGGTGTGGTGTAGTGGTGTGGTGTAGTGGTGTAGTGTAGTGATGTGGTGTAGTGGTGTAGTGTAGTGGTGTGGTGTAGTGGCATGGTGTAGTGGTGTGGTGTACTGGCATGCTGTAGTAGCCAGGTGTAGTGGCGTGGTGTAGTGGCGTACTGTAATGGCATGGTATAGTGGCATGGTGTAGTAGCGTGGAGTAGTGGTATGTTGTAGTGGCGTGGTGTAGTAGCCTGGTGTAGTAGTCTGGTGTTGTGGCGTGGTTTAGTGGTGTGGTGTAGTGGTGTGGTGTTTTAGTCTGGTATAGTAGTCTGGTGTAATGACGTGGTGTAGTGGCATGGTGTAGTCGTGTGGTGTAATACCCTGGTGTAGTGGAGTGGTGTAGTCGTGTGGTGTAGTGGCGTAGTGCAGTGGTGTGGTTTTGTGGAATTGTGTAGTAGCCTGGTGTAGTGGCATGGTATAGTAGTCTGGTATAGTAGCGTGGTGTAGTGGCATGGTGTAGAGATGTGGTGTAGTTGTGTGGAGTAGTGGTGTGGTGTAGTGGCGTGGTGTAGTGGCGTGGTGTAGTGGCATGGTGTAGTGGCGTGGTGTAGTAGCCTGGTAAAGTTGTCTGGTGTAGTGACATGTTGTAGTCGTGTGGTGTAGTAGCCTGGTGTTGTGGTGTGGTGTAGTAGCCAGGTGTAGTGAGTTGTTTATTGGCGTAGTGTAGTGGCGTGGTTTAATGGAATTATGTAGTAGCCTGGTGTAGTGGCATGGTGTAGTGGTGTGGTGTAGTGGCATGGTGTAGTGGTGTGGTGTAGTTGCGTGGAGTAGTGGTGTGGTGTAGTGGCGTGGTGTAGTGGCATGGTGTAGTGGTATGGTGTAGTGGCGTGGTGTAGTGGCATGGTGTAGTGGCGTGGTGTAGTAGCCTGGTAAAGTTGTCTGGTGTAGTGACATGATGTAGTCGTGTGGTGTAGTGGTGTGGTGTAGTAGCCAGGTGTAGTGGTGTTGTTTATTGGCGTAGTGTAGTGGCGTGGTTTAATGGAATTATATAGTAGCCTGGTGTAGTGGCGTGGTATAGTAGCTGTTACGTACCCTTATAAGATACGTAAGTGAATATATTAATATGTACATTTATAATTGTATGTAAATTACAAGCATGTATATTGTTATACTTATATGTTCTATGCAAATGCACATTCATGTTACAGTGTTGGCGTTAGGCCCAGCGTATCGTGGGAATGATTGTTTATTTCTTTGTGTGATCAGTTTTCCCACGGGAACTAATGATTTATATGTGATCATCAGTGGGTAACAGAGTGAAATAATAATTGAGTGAACTGTATCTGGCAAATTGTCGTGGGATCGTCCGTTGCTGGGGTGTGCATGCCATTATGCTATTCTGTATGCATATTTTAATTACTATGTAAAGAAACACGTACTTTTGTTGTCTATATCAATATGTACTAATTATTCATTAAGTTAGTTTAAGATTACTCTTGTCACAATATAGTGCTCCATTGTTGAAATAATAAATATTGTAACTTTGGCAATTTATTCGCGGGGCAAGGCAATGTGTTTTTTGACTCTCATATTGGAGTTCAGTAGCTGAGCAGAAACCGGGGAGATAACACTTGTTGGAGTTAAGTCATTCTTTTATTCTAGCCATATAATTATTCTTAGTATTGATTTAATGTCTGGAAGTTACAGTGATATTTTTAATGTGATATATTGTGACCATATAATCATCTGTTTGCCTTTGAGATTTATTTAATATAAATTATATATATATACTTAGTATCTTTATTCTTCAGTCCTATGAAGATTCTATTTTATGCTCATTACCCATTAAGGGGTTATACTGGTGATTCGCTATTGAGAACAGCAGTTGTGTCGTATCCCTAGACTTATTAAAGTTTGGCTGCTGTAGGATCACGAGCCGTAACGTACGATAGGTAACAAAGAGTTATGGGGGCCTGTGCCGGGAAATATTGTCCCACTTAACTTAACTATGCTAATCTAACCTTGCCTTCCTAGGTACCAGTGTCAAGTGTCTCTGTGTGTTTCTTAAGAACTATTCCATGTGCCAAGCAAGCCTTCCTGTGTGTCAAGTAACAACGTTTCACGATTTTGAGGTAAGTCATCCTATATATTTTGTTTGTGCAGTGAGGCCAAGCGAATTTTCAGTGTGGTGACAATTTTACAGTGAAGTGTAGTGCAGTGCCATTGTGTTAATTAATTTTGTGAATCAAGTGCCAAGTGTTAGTAACGATGGAGGAGAAAGTTGCAGCGTTGGTGGCTCACCCAGACTTTGAAGGGATTCAGAACCTTAAAAAGACTGAGTTAATACAAATGGCAAATCATTTGGATTTGACCGCCAGCAATAGAATGGTTAAAGCCCAAATATTGAAAGTCATTGTGACGCATTTTGTTGAGAATGGGGATTTAGATGAAGAAATTCTAGAGGAGTTAAGAGAGGAGTCGAGTGATCAGATGACGTTAAAGCGTCTTGAGTTAGAAGCTCGCCAATTAGAGCTTGAAGCTCAAAAAGAACAGAAAATATTAGAGGCTGAAGCTCAGCAAAGGGAGCTGGAGACTAGGCGTTTAGAAATTGCGGCACAAAACCAGAGAGGTTTAATTGAGTTGCAACTTGAAGCCACAAAGAAGCAACAAGCCGAGGAACAAACTAGGCAATTAGAGATTCAACAACAAATGGCTGACACTAACTTCAGGCTTGAATCACAGCGTATGGCAGCTGGGCATGGAAATACTAGTAATGTTTCAACAAATAGTGATAATAATCCCATCAGGATGAATAAGTATATAGAGTTGCCCAAGTTCAATGAGGAAGATCCTGAGGTTTTCTTTGCACATTTTAATAAAATTGCCATCAGTATGAACTGGCCAAGGGATCAGTGGGTAGCCATTATGCAGTCTCAATTCAAGGGGCGTAGTCAGGAGGTTTTCACATCCCTCCCTGACGCTCATAGTTTTGATTATGACTTTGTAAAGAAAAGCATCCTCAATGCATACCAACTAAATCCAGAGGCACACAGGCAAAAGTTCAGGAACCTAAGGAGAATCAAGGATCAGACAATAGCCGATTTTACTCGTCAGAAGACGAATTTTTGCAACAGATGGTTAAAGTCACTTGCAGTCACTGATTTTGATGCTCTAAAGAATCTTCTCATAATGGAAGAAGTATTGTCCTGTCTTCCAGACCAGTTGTCTACTTTTATGGCAGAACAAAAGAATGTAACCGATATTGATGAGCTGTCAAAGCTCGCGGATGAGCATGAGTTGCTGACTAAGGCCCCGTTTATGGCCACTTCACCTAAGTCTAGTCGTAGAGTAAATTTCAATGCTCACCGTACTCCTTATCAGTATAAGTCTCCTCCTGGTGCGACAGTTACTCCCGTGAACTCTTCTCTTACTAACCCTAAGATGGTTACTCCATTGCCAGGATCATCTAAGCCTAGTAATGCTAATTCTAAACCGGCAGTTGGTTATACCAGTGTGTCCACTGTCAAACATTGTACCCATTGTAAGAGAAGGGGGCATGTGATTTCTTCATGTTTTAGTTTGCATCCTGAACTCCGACCAACTGGTCTTATTATGAGTAAAGGAGTGCAACCTATTAATTCTTCATGTATTACAGTCAGTCCCAATTGGATGGCTGAATTCAAACCCTATATGTCCACAGGTACCTTATTATGTACTAATGGTAGACATAAGACTGTTCAATTACTCCGTGATACTGGAGCTTCACAGTCTCTTATTACCCAGAAGGTACTTGATGATGTTGACACCCGAGATCTGGGTGAAGTTGTGCTTCTCCAAGGTATTGCCGGTAGTGTGCAACCAGTGTCCTTATTGCAAGTTAACCTTGATTCTAAATATACTTCAGGATGGTGTAATGTTGGTGTAAGTAAACAACTGCCCATTCCTGGGGTAGACATTATTCTAGGTAATGATTTTGGCAACCAAATGGTTGTAGGGCCCAAGTGTCCCATCATGTTAACTAAACCCCATAATGTATTAGCTCAACCGGAAGCAGATGATGATATTATTTACCCTGCTTGTGTTGTTACTAGATCAATGGGAAAAACAGGTGAGAGTAATCCTGTCTTCACTAAGGTTGCTGATCCCAAGACCAGGACCCCTTCAGTAAAGGAGTGGGAGGTGGATCTTGAGGATTCTTTTATGACTCGACTGGATGATGAGAGTGAGGCCGTAGTAGAAGCCCCGCCGAACCTAAATCACAAGGAAAGTGAAGGTGAGGAGGCTGAACTATCTGTACCTTGCCCGCTTGTCTCCAGTGCGCCAGTTGTCGAGAGTGAGGCCGAAGTAGCTATGACTCCATTTTATTCTGATCAATCGGGAAAAGAGATCAAGCTACTAGGTTCTTGCCCGCTCGCTGCTGAGTCTGAGTCATTGCCCTTAAGTGTTGTACAGACTACTGATCCTAGTTTAAGTAAGTGTATTTCTGAGGCTCCTGATAATATTGATGCATTGGAGGAAGGGACGGGTTTCTTCTTCAAGGATCGACTTCTGATGAGAAGGTGGAGACCCAAGGGAACTCCCTCTTCAGAGGATTGTGAGATTAGAACCCAACTCGTTGTCCCCAATGATTATCGTAGGCAGGTCCTGCAGGCTGCACATGATGACCCCATGGGAGGTCATCAAGGTATCACGAATATGTACCATAAGATAAGTAAATATTTTTTCTGGCCAAAGTTAAAGAAAGACGTGGTCAGATATTGTCATAACTGTATACCCTGTCAAATTGTTGGTAAACCAAATCAATCTGTACCTAGAGCACCATTGCAACCTATTGTAGTTCCTGATGAACCATTTACTCATGTTGTAATTGATTGTGTGGGTCCTTTACCTAAGACTAAATCGGGTAACATGTTTTTGTTCACTCTCATGTGTATGACTACTAGATTTCCTGAAGCTTATGCTCTACGGAATACCAAGGCTCATAATCTCATCAAGTGTCTTGAAAGATTCTTTTCGTTGTTTGGAATGCCTAGAGTTATTCAGAGTGATAATGGGGGAAATTTTGTTTCTAAAGTTTTCAGAACTTTTTGCGAATCCCGAGGGATTCGGCACAAATTGTCCAGTCCATATCATCCACAAAGCCAAGGTGGACTTGAACGTTTCCACCAGACTTTGAAACAAATGCTAAAGACAACCGGAGAAACTCATCCACGTAATTGGGATGAGAATCTCCCCTTTGTGTTGTTTGCTGCTAGAGAAGGGCTACAAGAGTCATTGGGCTGTTCACCCTTTGAACTAGTGTTTGGTCACCAAGTAAGAGGTCCTCTTAAAATGCTACAAGAAAAGTTGTTGGGAGATGTCTCTGTTCATCAGAGCGGATTGTACTTGAGTGAGGTCAAGGCTAAGTTGTGTCGGGCTCGTGAGTTGGCGAAAGAACATCTGGGAAGGACTCAACAAGCCATGAAAGTACGATATGACAAGAAGTTCAAGGCTAAGCTAAGGTCGTTTGATGTCGGAGATTTGGTGTTGGTGTTGAAACCTCGTATGGGGACTTCCATGTCCCATAAGTTCGCAGGACCCTACCAAGTGGTAGACAAGGTGGGAGACCTAACTTATAAACTAATTAACCCTAATCTTTCAGAACCCCAAATGACTGTGCACATTAACAGATTAAAAGCTTATGTTGGACCTGGTGTAGTAGCTTGTTTTAGTCGGGAAGAGTTACCACCTGAGGATAATTGTAGTGAGGGACATGTTGTTAATATCCCACTTCTCAGTTCCAGTTCCAATGGCAGGGAGATGCTATGTCATTTACAGGAGGAACAACGTGATGAGTTCCAGGTTCTGCTGGACAACCATACATCTCTGTTTGGGGAGGTTCCTACCCAGACCCACCTCATCACACACGACATTCAGCTCCTGGACAGCACCCCCATTCGACAACATCCGTACCGAGTGAATCCCGAAAAGAGGAAAATTATGCAAGCAGAAGTGGAATATCTGCTCCAGCATGATTTCATTCGGCCAAGTCAAAGTACTTGGAGCTCTCCGTGTTTGTTAGTGCCAAAACCAGATGGAACCTGGAGATTGTGCGTGGATTACAGGAAACTGAACAAGAACACTACAGTGGACGTTTTTCCTTTACCCTTGTTGGAAGAATGTATAGAGTCCATAGGTCATGCCGAATATGTAAGTAAGCTTGATTTGTCAAAAGGGTATTATCAAATTCCATTAACAGAGTATGCTAGAGAGGTTACTGCTTTTGTTACACCTGATGGTGCGTATGAAATTAATGTTGGAATAGGTGCTGTGCTTATTCAAGTTGGTTTAGACCAGATTGAGCATCCTGTGTATTACTATTCCAGAAAATTTAATGCAGCTCAGAGAAATTATTCCGTGGTAGAAAAGGAGGCGTTGGGTCTTATATTGTCAATCAAGAAGTTTGAGATTTACTTATCAGGAAATAAAGTGTTAGTATTTACAGACCACAACCCCCTTATCTTTATAAATATGATGAAAGTCAAGAACCAACGAATTCTGCGATGGTCATTGTTTTTGCAGGAATTTAATGTAGAAATCAAACATATTCCAGGCAGACAAAATGTTATTGCTGATGCTTTGTCAAGAAGTTTTGATGTACCATAAATGAAATGTTTCTTTTTACCTAACATTTTTACTTCTGAAAAAATGCCATTGATCTTCAATCCATTGCATTTTTTTTCTTGGAGGTGGAAGTGTTACGTACCCTTATAAGATACGTAAGTGAATATATTAATATGTACATTTATAATTGTATGTAAATTACAAGCATGTATATTGTTATACTTATATGTTCTATGCAAATGCACATTCATGTTACAGTGTTGGCGTTAGGCCCAGCGTATCGTGGGAATGATTGTTTATTTCTTTGTGTGATCAGTTTCCCACGGGAACTAATGATTTATATGTGATCATCAGTGGGTAACAGAGTGAAATAATAATTGAGTGAACTGTATCTGGCAAATTGTCGTGGGATCGTCCGTTGCTGGGGTGTGCATGCCATTATGCTATTCTGTATGCATATTTTAATTACTATGTAAAGAAACACGTACTTTTGTTGTCTATATCAATATGTACTAATTATTCATTAAGTTAGTTTAAGATTACTCTTGTCACAATGTAGTGCTCCATTGTTGAAATAATAAATATTGTAACTTTGGCAATTTATTCGCGGGGCAAGGCAATGTGTTTTTTGACTCTCATATTGGAGTTCAGTAGCTGAGCAGAAACCGGGGAGATAACACTTGTTGGAGTTAAGTCATTCTTTTATTCTAGCCATATAATTATTCTTAGTATTGATTTAATGTCTGGAAGTTACAGTGATATTTTTAATGTGATATATTGTGACCATATAATCATCTGTTTGCCTTTGAGATTTATTTAATATAAATTATATATATATACTTAGTATCTTTATTCTTCAGTCCTATGAAGATTCTATTTTATGCTCATTACCCATTAAGGGGTTATACTGGTGATTCGCTATTGAGAACAGCAGTTGTGTCGTATCCCTAGACTTATTAAAGTTTGGCTGCTGTAGGATCACGAGCCGTAACGTACGATAGGTAACAGTAGCCTGGTATAGTGGCGTGGTGTAGTGGCATGGTGTAGTTGTGTGGTGTAGTGGCATGGTGTAGTAGTATGGTGTAGTGGCGAAGTGTACTGGCATGATGTAGTAGCGTGGTGTAGTAGCCTGGAATATTGGCGTTGTGTAGTAGCCTGGTATAGTGGCATGGTGTAGTGGTGTGGTGTGGTGTAGTGGCATGGTGTAGTAGTCTGGTATAGTGGCATTGTGATGTGGCGTGGTGTAGTAGCCTGGTGTTGTGGCGTGGTTTAGTGGTGTGGTGTTTTAGTCTGGTATAGTAGTCTGGTGTAATGACGTGGTGTAGTGGCATGGTGTAGTAGTGTGGTGTAGTAGCCTGGTGTAGTGGAGTGGTGTAGTAGCCAGGTGTCTTCGTGTGGTGTAGTGGCGTAGTGCAGTGGTGTGGTTTTGTGGAATTGTGTAGTAGCCTGGTGTAGTGGCATGGTATAGTAGTCTGGTATAGTAGCGTGGTGTAGTGGCATGGTGTAGTGGTGTGCTGTAGTTGCGGGGAGTAGTGGTGTGGTGCAGTGGCGTGGTGTAGTGGCATGTTGTAGTGGTGTGGTGTAGTGGCGTGGTGTAGTGGCATGGTGTAGTGGCGTGGTGTAGTAGCCTGGTAAAGTTGTCTGGTGTAGTGACATGATGTAGTCGTGTGGTGTAGTAGCCTGGTGTAGTGGTGTGGTGTAGTAGCCAGGTGTAGTGTTGTTTATTGGCGTAGTGTAGTGGCGTGGTTTAATGGAATTATGTAGTAGCCTGGTATAGTGGCGTGGTGTAGTGGCGTGGTGTAGTGGCATGGTGTAGTGGTGTGGTGTAGTGGCATGGTGTAGTAGTATGGTGTAGTGGCGTGGTGTAGTAGCCTGGAATATTGGTGTTGTGTAGTAGCCTGGTATAGTGGCATGGTGTAGTGGTGTGGTGTGGTGTAGTGGCATGGTGTAGTAGTTTGGTATAGTGGCATAGTGATGTGGCGTGGTGTAGTAGCCTGGTAAAGTGGCGTGGTGTAGTAGCCTGGTATAGTAGTATTGTGTAGTGGCATGGTGTAGTAGCCTGGTATAACGGCTTTAAGTTGTAGCGCGGTGTAGTGGTGTGGTGTAGTAGTGTGGTGTAGTGGCATGGTGTAGTAGCCTGCTATAGTGGCGTGGTGTAGTGGCATGGTGTAGTAGCCTGGTGTAGTGGCGTGGTGTAGTGGTGTGGTGTAGTATCCTGGTGTAGTGGCGTGGTGTAGTTGCGTGATGTAGTGGCGTGGTTTAGTAGCCTGGTATAGTGGCATGGTGTAGTAGCCTGGTATAGTGGTGGTGTAGTGGTGTGGTGTAGTAGCCTGGTATAGTGGCGTGGTGTAGTGGCATGGTGTAGTGGCGTGGTGTAGTAGCCTGGTATAGTGGTGTGGTGTAGTGGCATGGTGTAGTGGCGTGGTGTAGTAGCGTAGTTTAGTGGCATAGTGTAGTGGCGTGGTGTAGAAGCCTGGTAAAGTGCCGTGGTGTAGTAGCCTGGTGTAGTGGCGTGGTGTAGTGGCGTGATGTAATGGTGTGGTGTAGTAGCCTGGTATAGTGGCATGGTGTAGTAGCCTGATATAGTGGTGTGGTGTAGTGGCATGGTGTAGTGGCGTGTTGTAAAAGCCTGGTAAAGTGCCGTGGTGTAGTAGCCTGGTATAGTGATGTTGTGTAGTGGCGTGGTGTAGTAGCCTGGTATAGTGGCGTGGTGTAGTAGCCTGGTATAGTGGCGTGGTGTAGTAGCCTGGTAGAGTGGCGTGGTGTAGTAGCCTGGTATAGTGGCGTGGTGTAGTGGCGTCGTGTAGTGGTGTGGTGTAGTGGCGTGGTGTAGTAGCGTGGTAAAATGGCATGGTGTAGTGGTGTGGTGTAGTAACGTGGTGTAGTGGTGTTGTGTAGTAGTGTAGTGTAGTGCCGTGGTGTATTGGCATGGTGTAGTGGTGTGGTGTAGTAGCCTTGTATAGTAGTCTGGTGTAGTGGCGTGGTTTAGTCATGTGGTGTAGTGGTGTTGTATAGTAGTCTGGTATAGTGGCATGGTGTAGTGGTGTTGTGTAGTGGCATGGTGTAGTGGCGTGGTGTAGGGGCGTGTTGCATTTGCGTGGTGTAGTGGTGTGGTGTAGTGGCATGGTGTAGTGGCATGGTGTAGTGGTGTGGTGTAGTAGCCTGGTATAGTAGTCTGGTATAGTGGAATGGTGAAGTGGCATGGCGTAGTGTTGTGGTGTAGTGGTGTGGTATAGTGGCATGGTGTATTGGCGTGGTGTAGGGGTGTAGTGGCGTTGTGTAGTAGCCTGGTATAATAGTGTGGTGTAGTAGCCTGGTGTAGTGGCGTGGTGTAGTATCCTGGTGTAGTGGCGTTGTGTAGTGGTGTGGTGTAGTGGCATGGTGTAGTGTAGTAGCCTGGTAAAGTAGTCTGGTGTAGAGGCGTGGTGGTGGTGTGGTGTACTAGCCTGGTATAGTGGCATGGTGTAGTAGCCTGGTATAGTGGTGTGGTGTAGTGGCATGGTGTAGTGGTGTGGTGTAGTAGTGTGGTTTAGTGACATAGTGTAGTGGCGTGGTGTAGAAGCCTGGTATAGTGATGTTGTGTAGTGGCGTGGTGTAGTAGCCTAGTATAGTGGCGTGGTGTAGTAGCCTGGTATAGTGGCGTGGTGTAGTGGCGTCGTGTAGTGGTGTGGTGTAGTGGCGTGGTGTAGTAGCCTGGTAAAATGGCATGGTGTAGTGGTGTGGTGTAGTAACGTGGTGTAGTGGTGTTGTGTAGTAGTGTAGTGTAGTGCCGTGGTGTAGTGGCATGGTGTAGTGGTGTGGTGTAGTAGCCTTGTATAGTAGTCTGGTGTAGTGGCGTGGTTTAGTCATGTGGTGTAGTGAGTGGTGTTGTATAGTAGTCTGGTATAGTGGCATGGTGTAGTGGTGTTGTGTAGTGGCATGGTGTAGTGGCGTGGTGTAGTGGCGTGGTGTAGGGGCGTGTTGTATTTGCGTGGTGTGGTGTAGTGGCATGGTGTGGTGTAGTGGCATGGTGTAGTGGTGTGGTGTAGTAGTC
>NW_025562060.1:0-69963 GCF_020424385.1 Procambarus clarkii | reverse complement strand
ACACTGACACACACTACCTGTGAGGGATAACACTGACACACTACCTGTGAGGGATAACACTGACACACACTACCTGTGAGGGATAACACTGACACACACTACCTGTGAGGGATAACACTGACACACACTACCTGTGAGGGATAACACTGACACACACTACCTGTGAGGGATAACACTGACACACTACCTGTGAGGGATAACACTGACACACACCTGTGAGGGATAACACTGACACACACTGAGGGATAACACTGACACACACCTACCTGTGAGGGATAACACTGACACACACTACCTGTGAGGGATAACACTGACACACACTACCTGTGAGGGATAACACTGACACACACTACCTGTGAGGGATAACACTGACACACACTACCTGTGAGGGATAACACTGACACACACTACCTGTGAGGGATAACACTGACACACACCACCTGTGAGGGATAACACTGACACACTACCTGTGAGGGATAACACTGACACACACTACCTGTGAGGGGATAACACTGACACACACCACCTGTGAGGGATAACACTGACACACTACCTGTGACCTGTGAGGGATAACACTGACACACACTACCTGTGAGGGATAACACTGACACACACCACCTGTGAGGGATAACACTGACACACACTACCTGTGAGGGATAACACTGACACACACTACCTGTGAGGGATAACACTGACACACTACCTGTGAGGGATAACACTGACACACACCACCTGTGAGGGATAACACTGACACACACTACCTGTGAGGGATAACACTGACACACAGGGATAACACTACCTGTGAGGGATAACACTGACACACACTACCTGTGAGGGATAACACTGACACACACTACCTGTGAGGGATAACACTGACACACACTACCTGTGAGGGATAACACTGACACACTACCTGTGACACTGACACACACTACCTGTGAGGGATAACACTGACACACACTACCTGTGAGGGATAACACTGACACACACTACCTGTGAGGGATAACACTGACACACACTACCTGTGAGGGATAACACTGACACACACTACCTGTGAGGGATAACACTGACACACACTACCTGTGAGGGATAACACTGACACACACTACCTGTGAGGGATAACACTGACACACACTACCTGTGAGGGATAACACTGACACACACTACCTGTGAGGGATAACACTGACACACACTACCTGTGAGGGGATAACACTGACACACACTACCTGTGAGGGATAACACTGACACACACCACCTGTGAGGGATAACACTGACACACACTACCTGTGAGGGATAACACTGACACACACCACCTGTGAGGGATAACACTGACACACACAACCTGTGAGGGATAACACTGACACACTACCTGTGAGGGATAACCTGTGAGGGATAACACTGACACACACTACCTGTGAGGGATAACACTGACACACACTACCTGTGAGGGATAACACTGACACACACTACCTGTGAGGGATAACACTGACACACTACCTGTGAGGGATAACACTGACACACACCACCTGTGAGGGATAACACTGACACACACTACCTGTGAGGGATAACACTGACACACACTACCTGTGAGGGATAACACTGACACACACTACCTGTGAGGGATAACACTGACACACACCTGTGACCTGTGAGGGATAACACTGACACACACTACCTGTGAGGGATAACACTGACACACACTACCTGTGAGGGATAACACTGACACACACTACCTGTGAGGGATAACACTGACACACACTACCTGTGAGGGATAACACTGACACACACTACCTGTGAGGGATAACACTGACACACACTACCTGTGAGGGATAACACTGACACACAC
Source organism: Procambarus clarkii (assembly GCF_020424385.1). Classification (NCBI taxonomy): domain Eukaryota; kingdom Metazoa; phylum Arthropoda; class Malacostraca; order Decapoda; family Cambaridae; genus Procambarus; species Procambarus clarkii. The sequence continues at coordinate 68,117 of NW_025562060.1, read as the reverse complement.
TACCTGTGAGGGATAACACTGACACACACTACCTGTGAGGGATAACACTGACACACACTACCTGTGAGGGATAACACTGACACACACTACCTGTGAGGGATAACACTGACACACACCTACCTGTGAGGGATAACACTGACACACACTACCTGTGAGGGATAACACTGACACACACTACCTGTGAGGGATAACACTGACACACACTACCTGTGAGGGATAACACTGACACACACTACCTGTGAGGGATAACACTGACACACACTACCTGTGAGGGATAACACTGACACACACTACCTGTGAGGGATAACACTGACACACACTACCTGTGAGGGATAACACTGACACACACCTGTGACCTGTGAGGGATAACACTGACACACACTACCTGTGAGGGATAACACTGACACACACTACCTGTGAGGGATAACACTGACACACACTACCTGTGAGGGATAACACTGACACACACTACCTGTGAGGGATAACACTGACACACACTACCTGTGAGGGATAACACTGACACACTACCTGTGAGGGATAACACTGACACACACCACCTGTGAGGGATAACACTGACACACACTACCTGTGAGGGATAACACTGACACACACTACCTGTGAGGGATAACACTGACACACACTACCTGTGAGGGATAACACTGACACACACTACCTGTGAGGGATAACACTGACACACACTACCTGTGAGGGATAACACTGACACACACTACCTGTGAGGGATAACACTGACACACTACCTGTGAGGGATAACACTGACACACACTACCTGTGACCACACACTGTGAGGGATAACACTGACACACACTACCTGTGAGGGATAACACTGACACACACTACCTGTGAGGGATAACACTGACACACACTACCTGTGAGGGATAACACTGACACACACTACCTGTGAGGGATAACACTGACACACACTACCTGTGAGGGATAACACTGACACACACTACCTGTGAGGGATAACACTGACACACACTACCTGTGAGGGATAACACTGACACACACTACCTGTGAGGGGATAACACTGACACACACTACCTGTGAGGGATAACACTGACACACACTACCTGTGAGGGATAACACTGACACACACACTACCTGTGAGGGATAACACTGACACACACTACCTGTGAGGGGATAACACTGACACACACTACCTGTGAGGGATAACACTGACACACTACCTGTGAGGGATAACACTGACACACACTACCTGTGAGGGATAACACTGACACACACCCTGTGAGGGATAACACTGACACACACTACCTGTGAGGGATAACACTGACACACACTACCTGTGAGGGATAACACTGACACACACTACCTGTGAGGGATAACACTGACACACACCTGTGACCTGTGAGGGATAACACTGACACACACTACCTGTGAGGGATAACACTGACACACACTACCTGTGAGGGATAACACTGACACACACTACCTGTGAGGGATAACACTGACACACACCACCTGTGAGGGATAACACTGACACACACTACCTGTGAGGGGATAACACTGACACACTACCTGTGAGGGATAACACTGACACACACTACCTGTGAGGGATAACACTGACACACACTACCTGTGAGGGATAACACTGACACACACTACCTGTGAGGGATAACACTGACACACACCACCTGTGAGGGATAACACTGACACACACTACCTGTGAGGGATAACACTGACACACACCACCTGTGAGGGATAACACTGACACACACCACCTGTGAGGGATAACACTGACACACACTACCTGTGAGGGATAACACTGACACACACCACCTGTGAGGGGATAACACTGACACACACCACCTGTGAGGGATAACACTGACACACACTACCTGTGAGGGATAACACTGACACACACTACCTGTGAGGGATAACACTGACACACACTACCTGTGAGGGATAACACTGACACACACTACCTGTGAGGGATAACACTGACACACACTACCTGTGAGGGATAACACTGACACACACTACCTGTGAGGGATAACACTGACACACACTACCTGTGAGGGATAACACTGACACACACTACCTGTGAGGGATAACACTGACACACACTACCTGTGAGGGATAACACTGACACACACTACCTGTGAGGGATAACACTGACACACACTACCTGTGAGGGATAACACTGACACACACTACACACTGACACACACTACCTGTGAGGGATAACACTGACACACACCTGTGAGGGACCTGTGAGGGATAACACTGACACACACTACCTGTGAGGGATAACACTGACACACACTACCTGTGAGGGATAACACTGACACACACCTACCTGTGAGGGATAACACTGACACACACTACCTGTGAGGGATAACACTGACACACACTACCTGTGAGGGATAACACTGACACACACTACCTGTGAGGGATAACACTGACACACACCTGTGACCTGTGAGGGATAACACTGACACACACTACCTGTGAGGGATAACACTGACACACACTACCTGTGAGGGATAACACTGACACACACTACCTGTGAGGGATAACACTGACACACACTACCTGTGAGGGATAACACTGACACACACTACCTGTGAGGGATAACACTGACACACACTACCTGAGGGATAACACTGACACACACTGTGAGGGATAACACTGACACACACTACCTGTGAGGGATAACACTGACACACACTACCTGTGAGGGATAACACTGACACACACCTACCTGTGAGGGATAACACTGACACACACTACCTGTGAGGGATAACACTGACACACACTACCTGTGAGGGATAACACTGACACACACTACCTGTGAGGGATAACACTGACACACACTACCTGTGAGGGATAACACTGACACACACTACCTGTGAGGGATAACACTGACACACACTACCTGTGAGGGATAACACTGACACACACTACCTGTGAGGGATAACACTGACACACACTACCTGTGAGGGATAACACTGACACACACTACCTGTGAGGGATAACACTGACACACACTACCTGTGAGGGATAACACTGACACACACCTGTGAGGGATAACACCTGTGAGGGATAACACTGACACACACTACCTGTGAGGGATAACACTGACACACACTACCTGTGAGGGATAACACTGACACACACTACCTGTGAGGGATAACACTGACACACACTACCTGTGAGGGATAACACTGACACACACCACCTGTGAGGGATAACACTGACACACACTACCTGTGAGGGATAACACTGACACACACTACCTGTGAGGGATAACACTGACACACACTACCTGTGAGGGATAACACTGACACACTACCTGTGAGGGGATAACACTGACACACACTACCTGTGAGGGGATAACACTGACACACACTACCTGTGAGGGATAACACTGACACACTACCTGTGAGGGGATAACACTGACACACACTACCTGTGAGGGATAACACTGACACACACTACCTGTGAGGGATAACACTGACACACACTACCTGTGAGGGGATAACACTGACACACACTACCTGTGAGGGATAACACTGACACACACTACCTGTGAGGGGATAACACTGACACACACTACCTGTGAGGGATAACACTGACACACACTACCTGTGAGGGATAACACTGACACACACCACCTGTGAGGGATAACACTGACACACACTACCTGTGAGGGATAACACTGACACACTACCTGTGAGGGATAACACTGACACACACCACCTGTGAGGGATAACACTGACACACACTACCTGTGAGGGGATAACACTGACACACACTACCTGTGAGGGATAACACTGACACACACTACCTGTGAGGGATAACACTGACACACACTACCTGTGAGGGATAACACTGACACACACTACCTGTGAGGGATAACACTGACACACACTACCTGTGAGGGATAACACTGACACACACTACCTGTGAGGGATAACACTGACACACACTACCTGTGAGGGATAACACTGACACACACTACCTGTGAGGGATAACACTGACACACACTACCTGTGAGGGATAACACTGACACACACTACCTGTGAGGGATAACACTGACACACACTACCTGTGAGGGATAACACTGACACACACTACCTGTGAGGGATAACACTGACACACATAACACCTGTGAGGGATAACACTGACACACTACCTGTGAGGGATAACACTGACACACACTACCTGTGAGGGATAACACTGACACACACCTGTGAGGGATAACCTGTGTGAGGGATAACACTGACACACACTACCTGTGAGGGATAACACTGACACACACTACCTGTGAGGGATAACACTGACACACACTACCTGTGAGGGATAACACTGACACACACTACCTGTGAGGGATAACACTGACACACACTACCTGTGAGGGATAACACTGACACACACTACCTGTGAGGGATAACACTGACACACTACCTGTGAGGGATAACACTGACACACACTACCTGTGAGGGATAACACTGACACACACCACCTGTGAGGGATAACACTGACACACACTACCTGTGAGGGATAACACTGACACACACTACCTGTGAGGGGATAACACTGACACACACTACCTGTGAGGGATAACACTGACACACACTACCTGTGAGGGATAACACTGACACACACTACCTGTGAGGGATAACACTGACACACTACCTGTGAGGGATAACACTGACACACACCACCTGTGAGGGATAACACTGACACACTACCTGTGAGGGATAACACTGACACACACTACCTGTGAGGGATAACACTGACACACACTACCTGTGAGGGATAACACTGACACACACCACCTGTGAGGGATAACACTGACACACACTACCTGTGAGGGATAACACTGACACACTACCTGTGAGGGATAACACTGACACACACTACCTGTGAGGGATAACACTGACACACACTACCTGTGACACTGTGAGGGGATAACACTGACACACACTACCTGTGAGGGATAACACTGACACACACTACCTGTGAGGGATAACACTGACACACACTACCTGTGAGGGATAACACTGACACACACTACCTGTGAGGGATAACACTGACACACACTGAGGGATAACACTGACACACTACCTGTGAGGGATAACACTGACACACACTACCTGTGAGGGATAACACTGACACACACTACCTGTGAGGGATAACACTGACACACACCTGTGAGGGATAACCTGACACACACTGTGAGGGATAACACTGACACACACTACCTGTGAGGGATAACACTGACACACTACCTGTGAGGGGATAACACTGACACACACTACCTGTGAGGGGATAACACTGACACACACTACCTGTGAGGGATAACACTGACACACACCTGTGAGGGATAACACTACCTGTGAGGGATAACACTGACACACACTACCTGTGAGGAATAACACTGACACACTACCTGTGAGGGATAACACTGACACACACCACCTGTGAGGGATAACACTGACACACTACCTGTGAGGGATAACACTGACACACACCACCTGTGAGGGATAACACTGACACACACTACCTGTGAGGGATAACACTGACACACACTACCTGTGAGGGATAACACTGACACACTACCTGTGAGGGATAACACTGACACACACCACCTGTGAGGGATAACACTGACACACACCACCTGTGAGGGATAACACTGACACACACCTGTGAGGGATAACACTACCTGTGAGGGATAACACTGACACACACACTACCTGTGAGGGATAACACTGACACACACTACCTGTGAGGGGATAACACTGACACACACTACCTGTGAGGGGATAACACTGACACACACTACCTGTGAGGGATAACACTGACACACACTACCTGTGAGGGATAACACTGACACACACTACCTGTGAGGGATAACACTGACACACACTACCTGTGAGGGGATAACACTGACACACACTACCTGTGAGGGATAACACTGACACACACTACCTGTGAGGGGATAACACTGACACACACTACCTGTGAGGGATAACACTGACACACACACTACCTGTGAGGGGATAACACTGACACACACTACCTGTGAGGGATAACACTGACACACACTACCTGTGAGGGATAACACTGACACACACTACCTGTGAGGGGATAACACTGACACACACTACCTGTGAGGGATAACACTGACACACACCACCTGTGAGGGATAACACTGACACACACTACCTGTGAGGGATAACACTGACACACACTACCTGTGAGGGATAACACTGACACACACTACCTGTGAGGGATAACACTGACACACACTACCTGTGAGGGGATAACACTGACACACTACCTGTGAGGGGATAACACTGACACACACTACCTGTGAGGGATAACACTGACACACACTACCTGTGAGGGGATAACACTGACACACACTACCTGTGAGGGATAACACTGACACACACTACCTGTGAGGGATAACACTGACACACACTACCTGTGAGGGATAACACTGACACACTACCTGTGAGGGGATAACACTGACACACTACCTGTGAGGGATAACACTGACACACACACTACCTGTGAGGGATAACACTGACACACACTACCTGTGAGGGATAACACTGACACACACTACCTGTGAGGGATAACACTGACACACACTACCTGTGAGGGATAACACTGACACACACTACCTGTGAGGGATAACACTGACACACACTACCTGTGAGGGATAACACTGACACACACTACCTGTGAGGGGATAACACTGATAACACTGACACACTACCTGTGAGGGATAACACTGACACACACCTGTGAGGGATAACACTACCTGTGAGGGATAACACTGACACACACTACCTGTGAGGGATAACACTGACACACACTACCTGTGAGGGATAACACTGACACACACTACCTGTGAGGGGATAACACTGACACACTACCTGTGACCTGTGAGGGATAACACTGACACACACTACCTGTGAGGGATAACACTGACACACACCACCTGTGAGGGATAACACTGACACACACTACCTGTGAGGGGATAACACTGACACACACTACCTGTGAGGGATAACACTGACACACACTACCTGTGAGGGATAACACTGACACACACTACCTGTGAGGGATAACACTGACACACACCACCTGTGAGGGATAACACTGACACACACCTGTGAGGGATAACACTACCTGTGAGGGGATAACACTGACACACACTACCTGTGAGGGGATAACACTGACACACACTACCTGTGAGGGGATAACACTGACACACACTACCTGTGAGGGGATAACACTGACACACACTACCTGTGAGGGATAACACTGACACACACGTGCTTCCGCAATGCAACCCATGCAGTCCGTATTGGTCTGCTTCCACCCCTGTTGCAAATACACTTGTATTCAGTGTGAATTGGGGCACCAAGGCGGAGGGCCACTGCTACACGAAGGGATTCTGGATCTAGGCGCGTGCCCATTGCAGACATGGGTACTGCCAGGAGGAAGTCTCCTGCATGGGGGGCACGCACTGCTCTGAGGCGGGCTTTCTCCTTGTCTGATGTTGCTACGCTTAGCATGGCATCAGCTACTTTTTCCACTAGAGGGTGGTCCCAGCCGGACTGTTTGTGTTGTTTTGTTGGCTCTATAATGGTTGCTGGGGCTGCAAGAACATTCCACTGATTTGAACATTCAGTGAAAGCAGGATCGTTTATTCCTGCTGAATCTCTCAGGGTTGCAGGTAAAATATCTCTGACGAGGTCGTGCGATGCATGAGAGGAGGAAAGGAAGGCTGGTAGAGCAATTTGGGAGGCTGTGCGGACACCAAGGCCGCCGAGTCTTACAGGAAGGGTTGCTTGCTCCCACTGAGAGTCGTCCAATGGCAGGTTCAGGACTTTCACCAGCATGGACCTCAGAAGGGTGTCATACACATTTAACTTAGGGCTGCTGTAGATGGAGAACATCTCAGAAAGTAGGTCAACTTAGGGAGAGACAGGCATCTTGTAAGGAGAAAGAGAGCATCATGGGCATCAATCTTGTCAATCCTGTCCTGCATTCTCTTTAGGTCAGTGATTTTTGCAGCCAGGACCTCCTCGATTGCTCGTGGGCCAATGGGGGCACCCAGGAGAGTGCAGTCCGGTGGCTCGACAACGAGAATCTCTGGAAGAGCATTTTGTATTTGCCCAGTGATGTCTGGGTTGCGGGAGATTATTTCACATTTGGATGCATTGAGAATGAGGCCTAAGGCTGCTCCCTGCTCCTGGATTTTCCTTATATCCCCCAAAATGGTTTCCGGAGTTCCAGCTAGAGTGCCATCATCCAGGTACCAGATGTTTAGCTCGCTTGTCAGACTATCAGTGACCTCTTTGATAGCTAGGCAGAAAAGGAGGGGGGCTAAGGGGTCACCTTGTTGGACACCTTCACAGGAGTTTATTTCATGCTCCCCAAAAAGAAGCTTAGAGTCCCCACTGTAGCACGGTCGGATGAATGGGTAAAGGGGACGGAAATGGTTGTGTACAGCCCTGAGGACAGCGTCTCGTCTGACTTGATTGAAGGCATTTTTGAAGTCAAGCTTTACTAGTGCCTTCTGGTCCGGGAGATCAACAATGTAAGCCCGCGCTGCATGTGCTGCAGCTTCACAACCTAGGGGGATCCCAAACCCGAGCTGATGAGGTTTCAGCAAGGTGGCTGCTTCTTGGCTGATAGATCTGACTGCAGCCTTAGCTACAAGGCGTCGGAGGGTGTTGCCAACGGCAATGGGCCTGATACCCCTATCCTTCTTCTTTAGAGCACATAGTGCTGCTCCATAAAAGACAGGCCTGATATCCTCAGGGATGCCGCCAGCCAAACACATGTTGGAGAATCTGGTAAGTTCCATTAGAAGGTCCTTTGCAGCATCTCCAAGCACCGGGTTCAGCATTTGTTTGATGTGCTGGGGTCTTAGGCCTGTAAAGCCCCCTGCTGAACCTGTTGGGAAAGACATGGCTGCTTTGTACACCTCAGATTCTCGAACAGTCAAGGGTTCTATGCCAGCATTGTTTTCCTGGGGATCCCTGCTGCTGTCTGGGGCTCTGGGTGGGTGTTTGTCTTGAAGAGCCTCTGCTGTCGTGGCGTTCCTGGGGGCAATAGTGTCATCGCTGGTCATGATTCTGATGGCACCTGTGGTATTGCCCTCTTCTATTTTCCTGGTGATCTGTGCTCTCATTTTGTGGTTCTCAGATGAGTTATTGTTGGTCGTCCTGCGGCTGGTGTTCTTGGCACGAGGGGGGAGGGGGACCAGGTTGTCTGCTCTGGGGAATTCATTAAGAGCTCTGATTACAGAGGTTACTAATGACTTGTCTTTCCTGGGCGGTAATGCTAGGCATGCATTCCCAAATAGAAGGAGATTGTGCCATGCTCCAATGGTTCTAGGAGCATTGTTGACCTTTGTCAGCAGACTGGTGAGTTTGGCTGCTGCTTGATGACGGGCAGCCTTGGGGATGTGGGGCAAGGTCCTGGTGGACGTCGCTTTGATTGCTTCAAGCAGATTATCTGCTGAAATGAAGTTGAGGGAGGTATTGTTCCTCGCTCCTGCAGCAGGTTGTCCATCGTCACTGCCCCGGGGCAGGCGCCTAGACCCTAGACAACCACCTGAATTGAGAGAATGATAGCGGACAGTTCCATTTGAATTGAGACGATACCGTCTGTCACACACTTGACAGTTTCCTCTTGGGTGGCCATCTTCTTGGCTGGAAAGAGGCTGTGTGTCAGGTGCGACATGTGCCATGCCTAGATGTGATGACGCCTGGCTGCCCACTGAGTGCACCCTCTCCTTCCCGGGTGGAGAGTAACACGGCAAAATATATATATATATATGTTTCATAATATATATATATATATATATATATATATATATATATATATATATATATATATATATATATATATATATATATATATATATATATATATATAAGCAGTCAATCTCATCAATATAATTAGCATCAGGTCGCAGGCATGCTGTAGGTATTGGTATTTTTGTATTCAAACAACATAACCAAAAACAACTACAGTAATGTTGATTAGGGAAAAAGATTAAATCTTTTGAAGCAACTTTTTTGTGGTTTATCAATTGAGAGTTGCAAATGAGTCGTGTCTAATGGCTGTGCAACGCTCTGCACAAGGTCTAAAATTAACTACAAAAGTTGGACATTATCAGAATGTGAACTTATTTAAAAATTCACAGGAAAATTTAGGACCATTAGCTGAATTTTACGGAAAGTAGTGTTCCAATTAAAGTGCTTTGTTTGAAAATAGAGTTGCAGTAGTGATTGTTTAATTCTGGTGTTATGATCCACAGCGGCAGCTTGGGGTCCCACGTCCTCTGTGGCCTCTGATTGGAAGACCCTTGATAAAGGTACTCTGGCCAGTACTCATCACTGGGATGATGAGTATTCATCACCAGCAGGAACTGGCTACATAGTACTCTTCCCTTCAGGAGCACAAATGGTCTTATCTTTTATGCGCAATTTAAAAAGATATGTTCGAAAAATATTTCATTATTTTTAAAGAATTTGAAATATGACACCAGATGTTACATCTGGGTATGGTAAGGCGGGACCGGGAGTTAAGCTCCAGTCCCGTCCACGTGGCTTTATATACAAAACAGACAATGACGTCACATCGGTATAAGTGCCACGAATATGAATATTAATTGCATTATTGACAAATGAGCATCGGCTCTTTAACATTATGAACCTAACCTAGGTGGACTTCCTCCTACAATATACTTTAAATCCAAACTTCAGATAAACTCAGAAATATATGAATATTTCCTTTTATACACAGAATTTCATAATTAAATTATGATTTTATCATTTCAAGTCCTGAAATTTGGATACAAGAATCTATTCATAATCTTATATTTTCTCTGAAAGGATTCAAAGGTGAAACAAAAATATTTTATTGTAAACTGAGAAGTCTGCATTGTAAATTGTCTCAAACTTAATTATTTTTCAAACTAAGTTTGTGAGTGATGACGGCACTTAGTCCATAATCATTCTATTAGTTACTTGAGTATAATAACGAGGTTCATCTTTTTTATTAGGTAATAATAACCATATAAATATAAAATGTTAGCAGTTATAAGGACTTATAACAAGACATTTTTTTCTCTAAGTTTCTACAGTGTTGAACATAAATTGACAAATGCCGCATTCTCATATATATAATTTGACCAAACCACACACTAGAAATTGAAGAAAGGACGTTTCGGTCCGTCCTGTACCATTATCAAGTCCGTATACCTTATTCATGACTATTATCATGCATTAGGTATAAGGTGAGCCGGTCTGTACCATTATATATTAGGTACATGTTGAGCCAGACTGCACCTGAGTAAGGCCTGCAGGTGTGTTCATGGAAGCCTTCCGTTACTGGGGACATTTGTAAACATGGAGCAGAGTTAAGGCGGTCGTAGAAAGTCACCAGCTCTGCCTCTGTCTTCCTCCTACAATGTGTGTTTGTGTTCCTTTGGGAAAAGAATTCATGGAACTTTGTAAAAAGATTTTCTGATTCTCCTTTTTTCAGAATATGCAGACTGAGACGAGAGCTGCCTTCAAGATGGCAATATTAAACTCCAAGCTGGAGTCTTTGTGATGGCAATATTAAACTCCAAGCTGGAGTCTTTGTGATGGCAATGTTAAACTCCAAGCTGGAGTCTTTGTGGTGGCAATGTTAAACTCCAAGCTGGAGTCTTTGTGATGGCAATGTTAAACTCCAAGCTGGAGTCTTTGTGATGGCAATATTAAACTCCAAGCTGGAGTCTTTGTGATGACAATGTTAAACTCCAAGCTGGAGTCTTTGTGATGACAATGTTAAACTCCAAGCTGGAGTCTTTGTGATGGCAATGTTAAACTCCAAGCTGGAGTCTTTTTGATGGCAATGTTAAACGCCATTATATTTGTGATGGCAAATGTGTCGTATATATATATATATATATATATATATATATATATATATATATATATATATATATATATATATATATATATATATATATATATATATATATATATATATATATATATATATATATATATATATATATAATATGTTGTACCTAGTAGCCAGAACGCAGTACTCGGCCGACTATACAAGGTCCGATTTGCCCTATAAGCCAAGTTTTCCTGAATTTAAATATATTTCTCTTTTCTTATGAAATGATAAATCTGTCAATTTTACCATGCATGAGATAATTTTTTTATTTTGAGTTAAAACTAACGTAGATATATGACCGAACCTAACCTACCCTACCTAGGTAGGGTTAGGTTAGGCCATCCTTATGGCCTATCTTAATCTAACCTAAACTAACATACCTAAGTCAATAATTTATGTTCCTAATATAATATAATAGTAATATTTTAAAAATAAACCAATTGGAAACAATATATTGAAAATAATGAATATCACACGGCCTATTAGGAAAATCGGGCCTTGCATAAATCGAAATACCTTCTGCACTAGGTGCGATATATATATATATATATATATATATATATATATATATATATATATATATATATATATATATATATATATATATATATATATATATATATATATAGCATTGGAAGCAGTCTTTCTTGTAAACATATGTTGTTGCATATGACCGAAAGATTAAGATTAATGATTCATACACGAATCTTCTCAATATTTCTTACGTTTTTCTTCACATAAAAAGACGGAATTTCTCTGTCGAGGAAAATTGAAAAATTAACTCTCCAAAGTTCATTTTTACACTTTAATATGTTTGACGCCTAGAAGTGTTTCGCAAGGTCCTCCTTACATTTTCAAATACAATTTTACCGTGTTTAACATCGGATTATATACTCCTTGGATGAGGTGATCTATGACGCTATGACCCTTCTTTCATCTTTATGGTTCTTCTTGCATCTCTATGGCTCTATAGCCTTTATTTCATCCCATGGCCCTTATTTTATCCCAATGGCCCTTCTTTCATCCACATGGCCCTTCTTTCACCCCTATGGCCCTTCTTTCATCCCAATGGCCCTTCTTTCATCCCAATGGCCCTTCTTTCATCCCAATGGCCCTTGAAAATGACGTCACATTGGTATAAGTGCCACGAATATGGACATTAATTGCCTTATAGACATATGAGCATCGGCTCTTTAACATTATGAACCTAACCTAGGTGGACCAAAACCTACAATATACCTACAATATCCTACAATATACCTACGATATCCTACAATATACCTTAAATCCAAACTCCAGATATATTCAGATATATCCATATTTTTCTTTTCTACACAGAATTTCATAATTAAATTCTGATTTTATCATTTCAAGTCTTGAAATTTGGATACAAGAATGTATTATTAATCTTATATTTTCTCTGAAAGGATTCAAAGGTAAAACAAAAATATTTTATTGTAAACTGAGAAGTCTGCATTGTAAATTGTCTCAAACTTAATTATTTTTCAAACTAAGTTTGTGAGTGATGATGACACTTGGTCCATAATCATTCTCTAAGTTACTTGAGTATAATAATGAGGTTCATCTTTTTTATTAGGTAATAATAACCATATAAATATAAAATGTTAGCAGTTATAAGGACTTATAACAAGACTTTTTTTTCCTCTAAGTTTCATCAGTGTTGAACATAAATTGACAAAAGCCGCATTCTCATATATATAATATGACCAAACCACACACTAGAAATTGAAGAAAGGACGTCTCGGTCCGTCCTGTACCATTATCAAGTCCGTATACCTTATTCATGACTATTATCATGTATTAGGTATATGGTGAGCCGGTCTGTACCATTATATATAAGGTACATGTTGAGCCAGACTGCACCAGAGTAAGACCTGCAGGTGTGTTCATGGAAGCCTTCCGTTACTGGGGGACATTTGTAAACATGGAGCAGATTTAAGGCGGTCGTAGGAAGTCACCAGCTCTGCCTCTGTCTTCCTCCTACAATGTGTGTTTGTGTTCCTTTGGGAAAAGAATTCATGGAACTTTGTAAAAAGATTTTCTGATTCTCCTTTTTTTCAGAATATGCAGACTGAGACGAGAGCTGCCTTTGTGATGAATATATATATATATATATATATATATATATATATATATATATATATATATATATATATATATATATATATATATATGTGACGATAATCTCCTTCAAGAGATTGAGCCTGCTCTTCCCTCCATAATTACGTCTTCACAATTATATAAAAAGACTATGGAAGAAATGTCCAACAACGACAACAACACCAGCAAGGCTTGCCAGGGTGAGCAAAAACGTATGCAGCCAGCCACCTGTTCGAACTCCAACCACCAAACTACCCGTTGATCGCTACGGCTCCGCTGATTGGTCGCCGGTCTGGCTGCACCTGCCTCGCCCCCCCCAATACTACCTGATGTCTGGGGTCGCCCCAACATCAGTCCTCAGAATGTTCAGTGCTTTCGTGGCCAGCACTCCTCCCAGCTAGACGTTAGCGTGTACTGAGAGAGGTGGTGGCTTTAAGCCAATATTCCAGCACCTCCCACTTAACTTTGTGTTGCACTTCTTGTTATTTTGCCTTAACGTAACTTTTCATTGTGTCATTTAAGTATTCTTATTATTTTGATTGATTGATTTTATTATAAGAATTTGTTTGTGCATTATTTTCATGTTTTGATTTATTTAACGTAATTAAAATTTCATTGTTAAAGTTTACTTGTGTTTTGTGTGTCTTCTCCTTACCTTACCACAGACGAAGTTCCAGTTTTTCTATTTTTTTTTATAACTATGTGACGAGGCCATACCCCTAGCCTTAAACAGCCGAACACCAACGCGTTACCGTCACAAGTTATATGGGGGCCTGTCCTAGGAGCTTCACTCAGGTACTGGTGCCAAGTGGTAATTTATGGTAAGCGTATTTAACTTTGTTAACGTAGCTTTACTATTTTTCATTCAATTTCATTTTTTATAAGGTGCGGTGTATTGTGCATTACGAGAGTAACATATAGTGAAGGTGAGACAACTTTGGATTACGTGGTGACTGTAGGCCGCAGTCATACTCTTAATTGGTCATCTCTCCCTCCTTGTTATTACTCGTATTTACCATCTATGTCCCTTGAATATTTCTCATTCTGACAGATCATCATATTGGTACCCTGGTACTGTGGTCTGCCCCGGGTCAAGAGTACCCAATCTTCTGCAATCTGACTGTAGGAGGACAAAGAGGGCCATAGTTCCTCTAGCTCGAACTTTAGTTGCTGAATTGGGACCTCAGCAGCAGTTCTCGTCACCAGTTGACACCTCGCACCCCTACACGTCAGTCAGAGATGATGATACATACAACGGTAGGGAATTAGCTTATTTTTTCAGAGCACAAAAGTTCGCTAATTCTGTAAGTATCATATTAAATTCAGTAGGAAAAACTTGCTTTATGTCCTATAGAGACTTGGCAAGGTATGCCTACATCCTTGGACTACCAATTTTACTTTTGAAGCATTTAACTGTTTCATTTGTTTTCGAAACTTTGTTTCATTTGTTAGTAGGATTTTCTTGCCCTTATTCTCTTACATGAGTACCGGGTACAAGATTTCCTGCGCCCTTGATTTAATTTAATCATTTAATATCTTTCACTTAACGTTAATTGTTAAAGATCACACAGGATAGGTACCAGTTGCCACGTTGTCCTGTTTCTGACATTTCATTATTGAACATTCGTGTACCTTTATTTGCTAATTTCACCATGTTTCGTCTCCAAACTTTCCGTGCAAATCCAGCAGGTGAAATAGGGACTTTAAGTCGTGCCAAGAGGACTGAACTACAAACTCTTGCACATGAGTATCAACTAGAAGTTCCCTACCAAGCCAACAAAAATGACCTACACAACCTGTTGCTGGATTACTATTTAGAGCAAGGTAAGATAGACTCTGAAACTCATGAAACTTACTATATTGCAGATAAAACTGATTTGGCAACGCTGAAACTCAAACTAGAGCTGGCCAAGATTGAACGTGAGCAGCAAAGGGAAGCCCTCGAACAACAAGAACGAGCTGCTGCCATACGGAGAGAAGAACAAGAACGTGAGATTGCACTACTCCAGGAGCGGGAACGTGTACAGCTTGAAACACTCCAGGAGCGGGAACGAGTACAGCTTGAAACCAAACGACGCGAGTTGGAGATGCAACGCGAACATGACAAGCAACAAGCAACTCTGGCTCTAGAGTGTCGTCAACGTGAAATCGCCTTGGAAACTTCCCACTTCACTCAACGCCAACAAGCTACTGCCAATCTTCCCGTCAGTTTTAATATATCACATGCAAGTAAGTTAATGCCATCCTTTGTAGAAGCAGAAGTTGATGTGTTCTTTACCACCTTTGAAACCCTTGCTAATCAACTCAGTTGGCCTGTCGACCAATGGGCCACACTTCTCAGAGTCCATCTTACAGGTAGAGCTGCAGTCACACTCAGTACTTTGGCGTCTGAGAATGACTACTACACTCTGAAACAAGCAGTGTTGGACGCCTACCTACTTTCCACCGAAAGTTATAGAAGGAAATTCCGTGACCACCTGAAGGCAAGTACCACTACCTTCCTCGAGTTTGCTAACACGAAACGGAGGTATTTCATGAAATGGCTGGAAGCAGCACATGTCTCTACTTTTACAGAACTCGTCAACCTGATGCTTGTTGAAGAATTCTTGAGACGTGTGCCGCCTCCTGTCCGCCTCTACTTAGCAGATAAAGAAGAAACCGACTACCTGAAGTGTGCTAAGTCGGCTGACACTTACAGCCTCATCCACCGGCTGACACCTGAACCATCCTCCAGTAAGAAGTCGTGGTACAGTTACGAGAAGGTGAGCCCCGATCAAGCTGGTTCACAACTGTACTGCAAGTATTGTAGACTCTATGGACATACCATAGACAAGTGTGGTAAGTCTCAATACAAGGGAACCACTGACCAACAACGACCCAAACCAACTCCTCCTAAGTCCGGTAAGCCTGTGATGAATGTTGGTGTTGATGTTAATGATCTTTCTCTTTTCAGTAACCACCTGTATACTGGAACTGTCTCTGCCAACGGTTCAAATCCGGAGGGACGTTTCAAATTGAAGATCTTGAGGGACACAGCGGCTCTACAATCGATCATCTTGAAGTCGGCTGTGCCCAACATAGTCTACACCGGGGAAACAGTCTTCATCACTGACCTCACTGCTACCACTCCATACCCTCTCGCCAGAGTCCACCTGGATTGTCCCTACGTGAACGGGGAAGTCCAAGTCGCCGTCAGGGAAAAGCCTTTTCCCATGCCTGGAGTGCAACTTCTCCTAGGCAACGACTTGGCAGAAGACCTGCAACCGACCAACCTGATCGTCATGGACAAACCCCAGGTGTGTAACTCTGTGCCAATAAACCCTATTCTTGAGTATGTTCCAGCAGAGGTTCAAGAGAGTGATGAAGTTTCTCCTCCGGTTCTCGTGACCACCCGTGCACAAGCCGCACGTCCACAGCCAGCTGACTCTACTGCTACCGCTGTCCCTCAAGACCCTCAGAAACTACCCCCGCATCTGACCAAGTTGGAGTTCCGTAAGTTGCAGAGGGAAGATCTTACTTTAACACCATTGTTTTTCCAGGCTGAGACTCAACCCGACAGTATTCCTGGGTTCTTCCTAGAGAACGACTTGCTCTACCGCAGATATAGACCCAGTAAACTGAAGGAGGAGGACGATTGGGCCAACATCGAACAACTTGTGATTCCCACCAGCCTGCGGCCCACTATTCTACACCTGGCCCACGGAGCATTCTCCCACTACGGCTTCAACAAGACTTACCATGGGATTCGTCAAGACTACTACTGGCCAGGTATGGTAAATAACGTCAAACAGTACGTAAAACAGTGTCATACATGTCAGATGGCAGGCAAACCGAACGTCTCCATTCCCAGAGCACCACTGATTCCCATACAGGTGCCTGCGGAACCTTTCCACAGACTCATAATAGACTGTGTTGGTCCTTTACCTCGGACCAGTTCAGGTAACGCCTACATCCTAACCATCCTGTGTCCTACCACCAGATTTCCCATAGCAGTTCCAGTGAAGAACATCACGGCTGCTACGGTTATCAAACATCTATTGAAGATCTTCACTCAATACGGATTTCCCAGGGAGATTCAAAGTGACTGTGGCACCAACTTCACCAGTGATCTCTTCAAAAGGACACTGGAGGAGTTCAACATCAAACAGGTATTGTCCAGCCCCTATCATCCTGCTTCACAGGGTTCTCTTGAACGTAGTCATCAGACCATCAAAGCACTCTTGAAAAAGTTTTGTAGTGAAACCTCAAAGGATTGGGATAAGCAGATTGACCTAATAATGTGTATTTTCAGAAGTCTCCCCAATGAGTCCCTAGGAGTATCTCCTTATGAGATGCTCTACGGCCGTAAGTGCCGTACTCCCCTTAAGGCTTTCAAAGACTCTCTCAGAGATGCCACCTTCAGTGAGCATCAGAATGTGCCCCAGTTTCTTCAAAACCTTCAGCACATTCTAGAGAGAGTCCACCGCTTTGCCCATGATAATCTATTGAAAGCCCAGGTGAGAATGAAGACTCATTACGACCAGACCAGCAAAGTAAGAAAATTCAAGCCGGGAGACTTCGTCCTTGCCTATTTTCCTATCCCAGGTTCACCTTTACAAAACAAATTTTCAGGACCCTACTGCGTCAAAGAGTGCAGAAGCAACAACACATACGTCATAGAGACTCCAGATAGGCGGCGGAAGACCCAGCTGTGCCACGTCAACCTCCTGAAGCAATATAATGGTACTCCTCCCACTGTCTTGATTAATTGTTCTACCTTCACAGAACCCTACATCCACAGTGAGACCATCCCGGCTTCTTCTCCCGAAAGCACTGACAAGGAGTCGGCGCTTTCTAATTCCAAAATCCTTAATGATCTTCCCAAATGCTTTCAGGATAATACTCGTGCTCCTATGCCCTCTTCTAATTCCACTCTCACCTCGTCAGATAAGCCCTACATCCTCCATGTCGACGCCAATGGTACCGACGATGGTGGTGTCGTGATGCAGCAACGAGGCGAGAAGAATACACCTGTCAGCGACTACTGCTACAAGGAACGACGGAACAATTGGCAAGGAGCTACTCTTCCTCATCCTGAAGCTTCAGCACTTCACTCCACACCTGAAAAGTGCTCGGTCCACCATCAATACGGACCACACCACCCTACACCTCCTGCAGCACGCCCACTTCTCATCTCAACGTCTTCTACTATGGGCTTGCTAACTGCAGAAATTCAACCTGGAGACACGCTATACCAAGAGTCTGACAACATCTTAGCCCATGATCTCTCCAGAGTTTATGAAGTAGAAGCAACTCCATCCATTACTCCACCACATAACGACGTACTTCTTCCAGAACCGCAGGCTTCGGGGGAGAGTTGTGACGATAATCTCCTTCAAGAGATTGAGCCTGCTCTTCCCTCCATAATTACGTCTTCACAATTATATAAAAAGACTATGGAAGAAATGTCCAACAACGACAACAACACCAGCAAGGCTTGCCAGGGTGAGCAAAAACGTATGCAGCCAGCCACCTGTTCGAACTCCAACCACCAAACTACCCGTTGATCGCTACGGCTCCGCTGATTGGTCGCCGGTCTGGCTGCACCTGCCTCGCCCCCCCCAATACTACCTGATGTCTGGGGTCGCCCCAACATCAGTCCTCAGAATGTTCAGTGCTTTCGTAGCCAGCACTCCTCCCAGCTAGACGTTAGCGTGTACTGAGAGAGGTGGTGGCTTTAAGCCAATATTCCAGCACCTCCCACTTACCTTTGTGTTGCACTTCTTGTTATTTTGCCTTAACGTAACTTTTCATTGTGTCATTTAAGTATTCTTATTATTTTGATTGATTGATTTTATTATAAGAATTTGTTTGTGCATTATTTTCATGTTTTGATTTATTTAACGTAATTAAAATTTCATTGTTAAAGTTTACTTGTGTTTTGTGTGTCTTCTCCTTACCTTACCACAGACGAAGTTCCAGTTTTTCTATTTTTTTTTATAACTATGTGACGAGGCCATACCCCTAGCCTTAAACAGCCGAACACCAACGCGTTACCGTCACAATATATATATATATATATATATATATATATATATATATAACACAGAAGACAATGTCCAACATAACAGACCAATTACACTGGATTAATCTTTGTGTTTAGATAGGAGATGCCTCGTATGGGCCAATAAGCCTTCTGCAGCCCCTATGTTTATCCCTTATGTATCCCCCCATGTTTTCACCTTCATTGTATTATCACCTGACCTAATGCGGGTATAAAATCAACTAGTATTGTAAGATCTGTTCACTTGAGAATGAACCATGGAGGTTCGAAACGTCGTGCAAATTATACAAATAAGTGTAATACACTCTATAGTAAATCACTTCTTTTCTTCACCTTAAAAGTACGAAAATGAGTTTTGGAGAACTCCTATTTCAATTAAGCCCTGATGCTAAGAAAATATATTAGAGGGATAGAAGCCCTAAACCAGAAAATAATAAAAACAGAATATGCGGTCATATTCAATGAAATAGGCTGAGAAGTGCGTTCTGGCTATATATATATATATATATATATATATATATATATATATATATATATATATATATATATATATATATATATATATATATGTCGTACCTAGTAGCCAGAATGCACTTCTCTGCCTACTATGCAAGGCCTGATTTGCCTAATAAGCCAAGTTTTCATAAATTAATATATTTTCTCATATTTTTTTCTTATGAAATGATAAAGCTACCCATTTCATTATGTATGAGGTCAATTTTTTTTATTTGAGTTAAAATTAACGTAGATATATGACCGAACCTAACCAACCCTACCTAACCTAACCTAACCTATCTTTATAGGCTAGGTTAGGTTAGGTAACCGAAAAAGTTAGGTTAGGTTAGGTTAGGTAGTCGAAAAACAATTAATTCATGAAAACTTGGCTTATTAGGCAAATCGGGCCTTGCATAGTAAGCTGAGAAGTGCGTTCTGGCTACTAGGTACGACACATATATATATATATATATATATATATATATATATATATATATATATATATATATATATATATATATATATATATATATGTCGTACCTAGTAGCCAGAACGCACTTCTCAGCCTACTATGCAAGGCCCGATTTGCCTAATAAGCCAAGTTTTTATGAATTAATGTTTTTTCGACTACCTAACCTACCTAACCTAACCTAACCTAACTTTTTCGGCTACCTAACCTAACCTAACCTATAAAGATAGGTTAGGTTAGGTTAGGTAGGGTTGGTTAGGTTCGGTCATATATCTACGTTAATTTTAACTACAATAAAAAAAAATTGACCTCATACATAATGAAATGGGTAGCTTTATCATTTCATAAGAAAAAAATTAGAGAAAATATATTAATTCAGGAAAACTTGGCTTATTAGGCAAATCGGGCCTTGCATAGTAGGCCAAAAGTGCGTTCTGGCTACTAGGTACGACATATATATATATATATATATATATATATATATATATATATATATATGTGTCGTACCTAGTAGCCAGAACGCACTTCTCAGCCTACTATGCAAGGCCCGATTTGCCTAATAAGCCAAGTTTTCTTGAATTAATATATTTTCTCTACTTTTTTTCTTATGAAATGATAAAGCTAACCCATTTCATTCTATATGAGGTCAACCTTTTTTTTAGGTTAGGTTAAAATTAACGTAGATATATGACCGAACCTAACCAACCCTACCTAACCTAACCTAACCTATCTTTATAGGTTAGGTTAAGTTAGGTAGCCGAAAAAGTTAGGTTAGGTAAGGTTAGGTAGGTTAGGTAGTCGAAAAACAAATAATTCATGAAAACTTGGCTTATTAGGCAAATCGGGCCTTGTATAGTAGGCTGAGAAGTGCGTTCTGGCTACTAGGTACGACATATATATATATATATATATATATATATATATATATATATATATATATATATATATATATATATATATATATATATATATATATATATTTTGGTAGCAATCTTTCTTGTAAACATATGGTGTTGAATGTGACCGAAAGGTTAAGATTAATGATTGTTACACGAATCTTCTCGATATTATGTTTTCTTAACATAAGAAG
This sequence comes from Procambarus clarkii, assembly GCF_020424385.1. NCBI lineage: Eukaryota > Metazoa > Arthropoda > Malacostraca > Decapoda > Cambaridae > Procambarus > Procambarus clarkii. The sequence continues at coordinate 45,926 of NW_025562060.1, read as the reverse complement.
AGGGAATTTCTCTGTTGAGGAAAATTGAAAAATTAACTTTCCAAAGTTATTTTTTACATTTTATTATAGTTTGACGCCTATAAGTATTTCGCCAGGTACTCCTTACATTTTCAAATACAATGTTATCGTGTTTAACATCGGATTATATACTCTTTGGGTGAGATGATCTATGGCTTATGACCCTTCTTTCATCTCTGTGGCTCTATAGCCCCTATTTCATCCCAATGGCCCTTCTTTCATCCCTATGGCCCCTTCTTTCATCTCTGTGGCTCTATAGCCCCTATTTCATCCCAATGGCCCTTCTTTCATCCCTATGGCCCCTTCTTTCATCCCTATGGCCCCTTCTTTCATCCCTATGGCCCCTTCTATCAGTCTTTTTTTTTCCAGATATCGTAGCCAAGAGTTAAGTTTAACTAACTACCTCGTATGTCGTTATATATTATAGCCAGATGCCAATTGGTTGTTTAACAGGACCATCACAGTTGACTGAGAGGTCACGCACCTGCCGCCCGAGACCCACATTAATATTCACAACACTCTGCACTTGTTGTTGTGAAGCCCAATAATATTTTTCAGGCTGAGCCAATTGGTGTTCTCTGCAATGATGATGTAAAGGTGGTGAGTAGTGATCAGTATTTAACATCCCACATTGTCAGGTGAATACTGTTTTGTAACTATACTGATGTATCTGGCTGTATTGTACGCGTGTGTGAGGATACAGCCATGTGTATTGTTTACTGATGAGTGCATTATTATTATTAGAGACCTTGTCAACCCGCTCTAGGAGCATTAATGAGACCAAATGACCTGGTCGGCCCAGAGCAGTACCTTGGCTGGCTCTGTGAATAGAGTAGAGCAATACCCTGGCAGGCCCTGTGGATAGAGTAGAGCAGTACCCTGGCCGGCTCTGAGGATAGAGTAGAGCAGTACCCTGGCCGGCTCTGTGGATAGATTAGAACAGTACCCTGGCCGGCTCTGTGGATAGAGTAGAGGAGTACCCTGGCCGGCTCTGAGGGTAGAGTTGAGCAGTACCCTGGCTGACTCTGTGGATAGAGTAGAACAGTACCCTGGCCGGCTCTGAGGAGAGAGTAGAGCAGTACCCTGTTAGGCTCTGAGGATAGAGTAGAGCAGTACCCTGGCCGACTCTGTGGATAGAGTAGAGCAGTACCCTGGCCGGCTCTGTGGATACAGTAGAGCAGTACCCTGGCCGACTCTGTGGATAGAGTAGAGCAGTACCCTGGCCGGCTCTGTGGATAGAGTAGAGCAGTACCCTGGCCGACTCTGTGGATAGAGTAGAGCAGTACCCTGGCCGGCTCTGTGGATAGAGTAGAGCAGTACCCTGGCCGGCTCTGAGGAGAGAGTAGAGCAGTACCCTGGCCGGCTCTGAGAGAGTAGAGCAGTACCCTGGCCGGCTCTGTGGATAGAGTAGAGCACGGTGACAGAGTATAGAGTGCAGCTATTACTCGGAGAAGTAAACTTTACAATCTAGAGATCGACAATAAAAACAGAAAGAATTCCTTGAGAGATTGAGAAAGTTAATTTGGAATATCAAATTTAAAGTTTGCAAATTGGCTGCCACTGAAGCCGTCTACAGACTGAATTAAAATGTCATTGTTTCAAGTTGTTGGACACGCGACAAAGACAACGAAGTGACCACTAAAGAAAACGAAGAGACCACCAAAGAAAACGAAGTGACCACTAAAGAAAACGAAGAACCTAAAATTCGAGGACCCTGCCAAACATTACACGTGTAAACCTCTCCAGATAAACTAGTCCATAGTTAAGCCTAGTCCAGGGCCATAACACCAGCCAGCAGCCTGGTCCAGGGCCATAACACCCACCAGCAGCCTGGTCCAGGGCCATAACACCAGCCAGCAGCCTGGTCCAGGGCCATAACACCAGCCAGCAGCCTGGTCCAGGGCCATCCAGGGCCATAACACCAGCCAGCAGCCTGGTCCAGGGCCATAACACCAGCCAGCAGCCTGGTCCAGGGCCATAACACCAGCCAGCAGCCTGGTCCAGGGCCATAACACCAGCCAGCAGCCTGGTCCAGGGCCATAACACCAGCCAGCAGCCTGGTCCAGGGCCATAACACCAGCCAGCAGCCTGGTCCAGGGCCATAACACCAGCCAGCAGCCTGGTCCAGGGCCATAACACCAGCCAGCAGCCTGGTCCAGGGCCATAACACCAGCCAGCAGCCTGGTCCAGGGCCATAACACCAGCCAGCAGCCTGGTCCAGGGCCATAACACCAGCCAGCAGCCTGGTCCAGGGCCATAACACCCAGCCAGCAGCCTGGTCCAGGGCCATAACACCAGCCAGCAGCCTGGTCCAGGGCCATAACACCAGCCAGCAGCCTGGTCCAGGGCCATAACACCAGCCAGCAGCCTGGTCCAGGGCCATAACACCAGCCAGCAGCCTGGTCCAGGGCCATAACACCAGCCAGCAGCCTGGTCCAGGGCCATAACACCAGCCAGCAGCCTGGTCCAGGGCCATAACACCAGCCAGCAGCCTGGTCCAGGGCCATAACACCAGCCAGCAGCCTGGTCCAGGGCCATAACACCAGCCAGCAGCCTGGTCCAGGGCCATAACACCCGCCAGCAGCCTGGTCCAGGGCCATAACACCAGCCAGCAGCCTGGTCCAGGGCCATAACACCAGCCAGCAGCCTGGTCCAGGGCCATAACACCCGCCAGCAGCCTGGTCCAGGGCCATAACACCAGCCAGCAGCCTGGTCCAGGGCCATAACACCAGCCAGCAGCCTGGTCCAGGGCCATAACACCAGCCCAGCAGCCTGGTCCAGGGCCATAACACCAGCCAGCAGCCTGGTCCAGGGCCATAACACCAGCCAGCAGCCTGGTCCAGGGCCATAACACCAGCCAGCAGCCTGGTCCAGGGCCATAACACCAGCCAGCAGCCTGGTCCAGGGCCATAACACCAGCCAGCAGCCTGGTCCAGGGCCATAACACCAGCCAGCAGCCTGGTCCAGGGCCATAACACCAGCCAGCAGCCTGGTCCAGGGCCATAACACCAGCCAGCAGCCTGGTCCAGGGCCATAACACCAGCCAGCAGCCTGGTCCAGGGCCATAACACCAGCCAGCAGCCTGGTCCAGGGCCATAACACCAGCCAGCAGCCTGGTCCAGGGCCATAACACCAGCCAGCAGCCTGGTCCAGGGCCATAACACCAGCCAGCAGCCTGGTCCAGGGCCATAACACCAGCCAGCAGCCTGGTCCAGGGCCATAACACCAGCCAGCAGCCTGGTCCAGGGCCATAACACCAGCCTGGTCCAGGGCCATAACACCAGCCTGGTCCAGGGCCATAACACCAGCCAGCAGCCTGGTCCAGGGCCATAACACCAGCCAGCAGCCTGGTCCAGGGCCATAACACCAGCCAGCAGCCTGGTCCAGGGCCATAACACCAGCCAGCAGCCTGGTCCAGGGCCATAACACCAGCCAGCAGCCTGGTCCAGGGCCATAACACCAGCCAGCAGCCTGGTCCAGGGCCATAACACCAGCCAGCAGCCTGGTCCAGGGCCATAACACCAGCCAGCAGCCTGGTCCAGGGCCATAACACCAGCCAGCAGCCTGGTCCAGGGCCATAACACCAGCCAGCAGCCTGGTCCAGGGCCATAACACCAGCCAGCAGCCTGGTCCAGGGCCATAACACCAGCCAGCAGCCTGGTCCAGGGCCATAACACCAGCCAGCAGCCTGGTCCAGGGCCATAACACCAGCCAGCAGCCTGGTCCAGGGCCATAACACCAGCCAGCAGCCTGGTCCAGGGCCATAACACCAGCCAGCAGCCTGGTCCAGGGCCATAACACCAGCCCAGCAGCCTGGTCCAGGGCCATAACACCAGCCAGCAGCCTGGTCCAGGGCCATAACACCAGCCAGCAGCCTGGTCCAGGGCCATAACACCAGCCAGCAGCCTGGTCCAGGGCCATAACACCAGCCAGCAGCCTGGTCCAGGGCCATAACACCAGCCAGCAGCCTGGTCCAGGGCCATAACACCAGCCAGCAGCCTGGTCCAGGGCCATAACACCAGCCAGCAGCCTGGTCCAGGGCCATAACACCAGCCAGCAGCCTGGTCCAGGGCCATAACACCAGCCAGCAGCCTGGTCCAGGGCCATAACACCAGCCAGCAGCCTGGTCCAGGGCCATAACACCAGCCAGCAGCCTGGTCCAGGGCCATAACACCAGCCAGCAGCCTGGTCCAGGGCCATAACACCAGCCAGCAGCCTGGTCCAGGGCCATAACACCAGCCAGCAGCCTGGTCCAGGGCCATAACACCAGCCAGCAGCCTGGTCCAGGGCCATAACACCAGCCAGCAGCCTGGTCCAGGGCCATAACACCAGCCAGCAGCCTGGTCCAGGGCCATAACACCAGCCAGCAGCCTGGTCCAGGGCCATAACACCAGCCAGCAGCCTGGTCCAGGGCCATAACACCAGCCAGCAGCCTGGTCCAGGGCCATAACACCAGCCAGCAGCCTGGTCCAGGGCCATAACACCAGCCAGCAGCCTGGTCCAGGGCCATAACACCAGCCAGCAGCCTGGTCCAGGGCCATAACACCAGCCAGCAGCCTGGTCCAGGGCCATAACACCAGCCAGCAGCCTGGTCCAGGGCCATAACACCAGCCAGCAGCCTGGTCCAGGGCCATAACACCAGCCAGCAGCCTGGTCCAGGGCCATAACACCAGCCAGCAGCCTGGTCCAGGGCCATAACACCAGCCAGCAGCCTGGTCCAGGGCCATAACACCAGCCAGCAGCCTGGTCCAGGGCCATAACACCAGCCTGGTCCAGGGCCATAACACCAGCCAGCAGCCTGGTCCAGGGCCATAACACCAGCCAGCAGCCTGGTCCAGGGCCATAACACCAGCCAGCAGCCTGGTCCAGGGCCATAACACCAGCCAGCAGCCTGGTCCAGGGCCATAACACCAGCCAGCAGCCTGGTCCAGGGCCATAACACCAGCCAGCAGCCTGGTCCAGGGCCATAACACCAGCCAGCAGCCTGGTCCAGGGCCATAACACCAGCCAGCAGCCTGGTCCAGGGCCATAACACCAGCCAGCAGCCTGGTCCAGGGCCATAACACCAGCCAGCAGCCTGGTCCAGGGCCATAACACCAGCCAGCAGCCTGGTCCAGGGCCATAACACCAGCCAGCAGCCTGGTCCAGGGCCATAACACCAGCCAGCAGCCTGGTCCAGCAGCCTGGTCCAGGGCCATAACACCAGCCAGCAGCCTGGTCCAGGGCCATAACACCAGCCAGCAGCCTGGTCCAGGGCCATAACACCAGCCAGCAGCCTGGTCCAGGGCCATAACACCAGCCAGCAGCCTGGTCCAGGGCCATAACACCAGCCAGCAGCCTGGTCCAGGGCCATAACACCAGCCAGCAGCCTGGTCCAGGGCCATAACACCAGCCAGCAGCCTGGTCCAGGGCCATAACACCAGCCAGCAGCCTGGTCCAGGGCCATAACAGCAGCCTGGTCCAGCCAGCAGCCTGGTCCAGGGCCATAACACCAGCCAGCAGCCTGGTCCAGGGCCATAACACCAGCCAGCAGCCTGGTCCAGGGCCATAACACCAGCCAGCAGCCTGGTCCAGGGCCATAACACCCAGCAGCCTGGTCCAGGGCCATCCAGCAGCCTGGTCCAGGGCCATAACACCAGCCAGCAGCCTGGTCCAGGGCCATAACACCAGCCAGCAGCCTGGTCCAGGGCCATAACACCAGCCAGCAGCCTGGTCCAGGGCCATAACACCAGCCAGCAGCCTGGTCCAGGGCCATAACACCAGCCAGCAGCCTGGTCCAGGGCCATAACACCAGCCAGCAGCCTGGTCCAGGGCCATAACACCAGCCAGCAGCCTGGTCCAGGGCCATAACACCAGCCAGCAGCCTGGTCCAGGGCCATAACACCAGCCAGCAGCCTGGTCCAGGGCCATAACACCAGCCAGCAGCCTGGTCCAGGGCCATAACACCCGCCAGCAGCCTGGTCCAGGGCCATAACACCAGCCAGCAGCCTGGTCCAGGGCCATAACACCAGCCAGCAGCCTGGTCCAGGGCCATAACACCAGCCAGCAGCCTGGTCCAGGGCCATAACACCCGCCAGCAGCCTGGTCCAGGGCCATAACACCAGCCAGCAGCCTGGTCCAGGGCCATAACACCAGCCAGCAGCCTGGTCCAGGGCCATAACACCAGCCAGCAGCCTGGTCCAGGGCCATAACACCAGCCAGCAGCCTGGTCCAGGGCCATAACACCAGCCAGCAGCCTGGTCCAGGGCCATAACACCAGCCAGCAGCCTGGTCCAGGGCCATAACACCAGCCAGCAGCCTGGTCCAGGGCCATAACACCAGCCAGCAGCCTGGTCCAGGGCCATAACACCAGCCAGCAGCCTGGTCCAGGGCCATAACACCAGCCAGCAGCCTGGTCCAGGGCCATAACACCAGCCAGCAGCCTGGTCCAGGGCCATAACACCAGCCAGCAGCCTGGTCCAGGGCCATAACACCAGCCAGCAGCCTGGTCCAGGGCCATAACACCAGCCAGCAGCCTGGTGCCAGGTGAGCCGTGTAAATCTTCTTCTCAACAGATTTGACAAATCTGTTGAGAATTAAACCAATCTTAAAATAACATGAACAAATTGTGGCACTTTGGATTTTTTCATTTGGGTTCAAATGTTATTCGAAACAAAATTGTTAAAGCAAAGTTGACTATAAAGATTGTGTTGCTTAACCTTTATGATCAATTATTCATAGCATGATCTCTCTCTCTCTGTTCTCAGAGACCTCTGTCCGACAGAGGGATCATCTATTCATCAGCTGACTTCATCTCTGACAATCAAAATGTGAAAATTCTAATGCTCAATGAGTTTAATTAAGAGAAAAACACACAGGTGCTTACGGGATGACATTTGATATGCTTGACAACATCTCTGAGGAAATACCTCGGAACTGCCTTGTTAGTGACATGTTTCCAGCAAGACGATGAGTCACAATAACGGGGCTGAAGATGTGATGACCAAACCACACATCAGAAGATGAAGAGACGACAACGTGTCGGTCGTCGTGGACACACACGACATGATAATGGTCCAACACCGACCGAAACGTCGTCGTTTCTTCATCACCTGCTGTGGGGTTTGGTCATAATATTTTTCTAGCAAAATAACTATTTATATAAACCATGATGAGGTGTTAAACGTGCATTAGTAACTATGAATAATAGGAGACCTTGGCGGCAAAATAGCAAGGCAACGTTGAAAATATAGAGTAGAGCAACCTTGAAGCAAAAATTAGAGTAACCTTGGGACATATGCAAATAAGAGCAACCATCGGCCATATAAAACCTAGAAGGAACCCTAGAAAGATAAAAATAATAATTATGGTATGAATGGTAGAAGGTTAATTGCTTAGACTCAATCTCAGGACCACATTGCTAAACATAAATGTATATTTAGTACATATCTTTATGTATTTAATGTAGCATGCAAAGTACTCGTTCCATCGATGTAATTCCTCTTCAAAGAACTGTGAATGTCCAGTTCCACTGTGACTGTCTCCTCGTGTGCAGACAAAAGTCATGGTCCCGGTACAACAACAAGGACGTTCATTACCACCCACGGTAGAGCTACCATAATAATAATGGTATGGCAGGGAAGCTAGAGGGTAGAGCACCATACAACTTTACACACCACCATATAACACAGGTTATCTCCCGGCCAAAGGTCTCCTGTGGATAACAGTGTGTTAAATACACCATACTGCTCCTCCAGAGGCCACAGGACCTGTTGTGTAATTTATATAAAGACCAGAAAACGGGTCGCCGCTAACTTTCCGAAATGCTGTCATTGGCGTGTTGAATAAGTTGTTAATATAATTTCAGAGAACACGATGACATCGATTCTGAGCATAAACAGTTACAATATATATATATATATATATATATATATATATATATATATATATATATATATATATATATATATATATATATATATATATATATATATATATATATATATATATATATATCCATTCAAACGATGGTTCCAGCAAAGGATATTGAAGATTGTGAGATCATGAAACATAGATATGAAGGATTTGAATTACATTGCAACAGACGACCTGCTAGAGGCAATTAAAGCAACGTCAACCAGGACACTCACCCACATCCCAAAGGCCTCTCGCCCTTTTGCTGCAGGGAAATACACGGACCTCATCGCAAAAGTCAACAGAGGGTCAAATAACCTTGTTGCACCTGATACCATCAAAGCCTGGCACAATCTGTTACTTTTTGGCAATGCATGCTTAGGTGTACCAGACAGAGGAGGCAAGACACTGGCCTCATCCGTCAATAAAGCAATTAGGGATTTTCCGAGGGCTGACAACCTAGTCCGCCTCCCCAAACACACCAAACACCGCCGAGGCAGACCAAGTACGACAATCAGCGACAACAGAAAATTAGGTACCCAAGTCAGCAAGAAAATTGAAGAGGGCAATACAGTCGGGGCACTCAGGTTAATCACAAGTGAGGACAAAATTTTGCCCAGGGATGAAACCACAGCCCAAGCACTGAGAGAAAAACACCCCGTCAGGGCCGTAGGTGGACCTCCCCCACAGGTCAGGCTCGCCCCTAATCAGGAACCTCTCGTCCTCCGGGAGTAAGAGGTTTATAAAGCTATCGTTTCATTTCCCCCGGGCTCCTCAGGAGGCTACACAGGGGTAAGACCTCAACATGTGAAGGAAATGGTGAACCCTGTTCTTGGCCCAGCTGCAGAAGCGCTCCTGACAGAAATCACAACGTTTGTCAACAACTGCCTCGCCGGGTTAATCCCTGATGAAATCAAACCATTCTTCTTTGGTGCATCCCTATGTGCCCTCAAAAGAAGGGGGGAGGAATCAGACCCATTGCCGTTGGTAATACCCTTCGCCGCCTAGTTGCAAGGGCTGCTGTCAGAAGTATCCGAACGGAAGCAGCCACCATGCTGCAACCCAACCAGCTGGGGTTTGGAGTCCCCCAAGGCTGTGAAGCAGCGGCTCATGCTGCACGAGCCTACATTAGCTCTCTTACTGAAGACCAGGCAGTAGTAAAATTAGATTTTAAAAACGCTTTCAACTCGGTCAAAAGGGAAGCAATCCTCACTGCAGTCCAGGAACATTGCCCAAGCATTCTCCCGTTTGTGTCAGCAGGCTACAGCAAAGACTCAACCCTCCTGTTTGGCAAACATGAAGTCACCTCAGCAGAGGGAATTCAACAGGGTGACCCACTTGCACCGTTCCTCTTTTGCATAGCTGTTCGAGAAATTACAACCAGACTGTCCAGCGAGCTCAACATCTGGTTCCTGGATGATGGCACTCTGGCAGGCACACAAGATTCCCTGCTAGAAGACTTACAGCTGGTGAAGACACGGGGGGAGTCCATGGGTCTCGTTCTTAGCCCCTCCAAGTGCGAAATTATTGCATCTAGTGAAGTAATCATTAGAGCAGTGAAATCAGTTCTACCAGAAGCCTCAGTCGTTAAACCTACCGACAGCACACTACTCGGAGCACCTCTGGGCCACAATGCCATTGCTGCAGTCCTTGACGAAAAGTTTAGAGACCTAAAGAGGATGGAAGAGAGAATTGGGGACTTGGACTCCCACGATGCCCTCTACCTTCTCACAAAGTGCCTTACCCTGCCCAGGCTAACATACTTCTTAAGGTGTGCACCAACTTTTGGCAACCCACTTCTAAATCAATATGATGAGCTCCTCAGGTCAATATTCAGGAAGGCGCTCAACCTAGATTTAGATGACAGTCAGTGGGACCAAGCAACACTACCAGTGAGATTTGGAGGGATAGGCATACGAAAGGCAACTGAGGTAGCACTTCCAGCATTCTTATCCTCATGTACAGCAGCCAACGAATTGGTAGGGCAGATCCTACCAGAGCGTATGAGAGAGACAGCGGGAACTCATGATCAAACGTTCATCGAAGCAGCCAGACAATGGGACACCATTGCACACCCTCAACCCCGACCACAAGTCCTAAAAGACCACAAGCAGGCCCACTGGGATAGCCCCATAATGGAAAAGACTGTCACAGCAATGATTGACAACGCTGATGCTGAAAACAAAGCCCGCCTCCTAGCGGTAACAGCACCCCACGCCGGGGATTTTTTATTTGCTGTGCCCAATGCAGCCCTGGGAACTCGCCTCAGTCATGACGCTCTCCGCATTGGAGTTGCCCTTCGCCTTGCCGCCCCCATCCTCACCGAACATAGGTGCATCTGCGGAACTGCGATGGCAGACCAATATGGTCGTCATGGTCTGGTATGTCGTAAATCACAGGGTAAAATTGCAAGACATGAAGAAGTCAACGACGTCATCAAGAGGAGCCTCGCCACAGCCCGCTGCCCGGCACAAAGAGAACCACACTTATCCAGACCTAACGACCCTCAGAAGCGCCCTGATGGGGTCACCTTGCTACCTTGGAAGGATGGTAAGCAAGTGGTATGGGACTACACGTGCGCTGCCACACTGGCCAGTACCTACCTCCACTACAGCACACGTGAAAGCGGTGGTGCTGCTTCTTTCAGGGAATCGCAGAAAATTATTAAATACAGAGGTCTAGCACACTGCTACAGCTTTGTTCCGATCGGCTCGGAGACCCTCGGTTCGTGGGGAAAATGTGCATTGAAGTTCCTGAAGGAATTGGGGGACAAATTGATCAGCGCTACAAAAGACCAGAGAGCAAAAAGTTTCTTGTTCCAGCGCCTCAGTGTTGCGATTCAGAGGGGAAATGCCTGTTGCGTCTTGGGCACTAGTCCAACTTCAGAGGAATTCGAAGAAGTGTTTGACTTGCAACAATGATCGAACCCGTCTGTGACATTCATCAATGTTTCCCATTGTTGTGTTCTTCAAGATATCCATAACCTTTAAGCACCTTTTTGCATTATTATTTTTGTATCAACCCATGTATATCTTGTAACCATCAAATGCATAATAAAGCACAAAAAATATTCAAGGAAGGGGGTGGTAGGAGAAAAGCACACAGAAACTGTATTGGAGGGGATCTAAACATTCCCTCTAATGCGTTATGCGTGGTTTCCTCTGAGGCTATGGGTCCCCCTTCTTCCAGCTAGAGGTGGTACTCTTTTATAAAAAATATATATATATATATATATATATATATATATATATATATATATATATATATATATATATATATATATATATATATATATATATATATATATATATATATATATATATATATATATATATATTGTGACGGTGTTCCCCCCCTTATAATTCTCCCACGCCTGCAGTAAGAGTCGTGTCTACTTTTCCCAAGCGTTCTCTACGTTGCAGGCTACAATTTGATATATGGGAGAGAGTGAAGTGTTCTCGGAGAGCCGAGAAATTTGTGAAATAGTAATATTTTGGCCTGTGGTATAGGCCCTTTAGGGAGCCAAGATGGCGCTTACCTCCCTGATCTCCCGCCAAAACCGTGTGACGTCAGTGGCACCGGATTGGTCACCGACAGCAATGTGGCACCGGGAGCCAATGAAAACTTCCTGTAGCGAAAGTGACGTCACGAAGGAAGGGGGTCCGGCCAGCGCGCCGAGCTGGCGCCATCAGTCAGACACGACACGTCATAGAGGTCGGACGTGCGACGGATGGTCCTGTCAGTTGGACAGTTATTCCCGCTCCCGTGGATTTACGCGTCACCGGAAGTCCGCCAGTACTCTGAGAAGTCTTCCCTAGTTCATGTGTTGAACCAGAAGAGGGAATTGACGGTTATTTGAGCAACAAGTGCTCCAGTCAGGTACTGTGCCAGTAGCAGTGAAGCCGTGCAGTGACGTATGTGGCGTCTGTGGCAATTCACCAGTTCGTGACAGCGTAGTGGCAGACAGAGCCACTGGGTAGCTGAGGAAGAGAGGACTATTTGGGGAAACCGGACGACTGTAGCTGAGACGTAGGCGACAGCCGTTGCTGGGAGAAGACGACGGCCAGGAGACCGACTCCAACCTTCAAGAAGTCAAGAAGGAGGACGGACCTGCAGTGAGGAGGCACGGAGACGACGCGCTAAACGGTGGGACGACGAGAGGCTCTGGTAGGACACGACGACGTGTAGTGTGGGGGCGTTCCCGACACGAGGACCAGGAGCTACATCTCGACTCTCATCGGAGGATAGGGTGAAGTAGGTGTTTCTAGTTCCCTCCCCATTCCCCTTTAGTTAGCTATGTTATTCGGCTATATTATCTAGCCTGAGGATTTTATATGTCGTGAGCAAGTCTCACCCATGTCACAGTAAAGCACCAGTGTGCTAGACAGTACTTGTAATATTCATGTTGATTATTGGTGTGTACAGGCACCAGGAACCAGTGATAAATTTACTGTGTTGTGTATATCTTTCTATAGATTTTTGATATGAACATATAGTGGTAAATTATATATAATATTATGCCAGTATTTGGAGGTTAGGCTATGTGCCCAGAAACTAGTTATTTTCCATGTATTGATGATTGATTTATATACCATATATATGTCTATGTTCATTCAGTGAATAATCATTTGTGAGTACAGTGAATTATTGCGTTATCGCCCACGAGAGAAAGTACTGAAAACTCCAGTGTTAATATTTCATAATATATTGTTGGATGAATAACAGTGTAAGACCATTACAGTGAGTCATTGTAGAATTGATTGTAGAAAAGACTGTTTGAGCCTGAGTACAGTGTAACTAAGTAATTCGGTTTATTTGTGCCAATATCGAGTGTGCGAGTTTCTAGTAATATTGGAGAATTTAAAGAAACCGCGCGCGTGAATCTAGAAAACAAGCAAATTTCGCGCGGAGAGACCATTGCGATCAGCTGTTCTTGACACTTGATGAGGAGGGGAGAATGTTGCCCTCTAGTGATCGCATACTAACCGTGGGAATTACCGGCCGCGTCAGGATCAGTTGATTAATTGATTATTGTTTGGCTTTGTGACATCTCTCATACATTTTAAGTAAAATACAAAACTATCTTTGTGTTTATATCATCCCCACCATTGATCTTGTGGCTATATTATACTGGTAAATATAGAGTGATAACAATAAGTACCTGCCTGATTCCTGATCTTTGAGTGTGACCTTGCCAAGGCTACCACTGAATACATCAGTCCACTGATGGTGTTACTGGCCACCTAAAAACACCAGTTGGCGACCTTGTGATTAACCGTAGAGCCCTATTGTTGGGGAGGGCACACGACAGTCGATGTGATCGAGTCGTGTTCTCACTCTTTCTTAATAAGAGGCCGTTAAGATTGACTGGGAGACTCTCCTGGCGTGCAGTGGCGCCGTGAGGATCGAGGGAAGACCCGCAGGGCTACGGTGAGTTACCGTGAGCATAGCATTTGCTCACCCCAGATTAAGACAAGACTTAGAGTAAAGGAGTGAAAACCCCAACATTGGCGACCTTGCCAGGATCTCGATCGAAGTAAAGGTTGCAGTGGTGGTACTTGGCAGTGGTGTTAGAGATCAGGCGCAGGTTATCACTCATAGCACAAGATGGAGGGTGATAAAGTAACCAGGTTTATTGACTCTAGAGACGAACAGGTGCTGGAAGAGTGCACCAAGGCACAGTTACAGGCTATAGCGGATCATTTCGGAATAAAGCTGAAATCTGCCAGAGTTGGTGAAAGAAGGCTAGAGATAATGGCTCAGCTCAAGGCTCGAGACGAAGCTTTGGGGGAGGAACGGCCCCAAACACCTGCCAGTGAGGGTGAACACCTGAGTATTGGTGGAAGCAGCAGGGGATCCAGCGGCAGCAGGCACAGCATTAAGCTGGAAATAATGAAGCTGCAGCTGGAAGCACAGCAGCGAAAAGAAGAGCGAGAAGCAGAAGCGCAGCTGAGGAGAGAGGAAGCACAGCAGCGCAAGGAAGAGCGAGAAGCACAGCAGCGAAAAGAAGAGCGAGAAGCACAACAGCGCAAAGAAGAGCAAGAGCGAGAAGCACAGATGAAGCGTGAGGAGCGAGAAGCACAGATGCAGCGTGAGGAACGAGAAGCACAGCTGCGCCGGGAAGAACGAGAGCGAGAAGCAGAAGCACAGATGAAGCGTGAGGAGCGAGAAGCACAGATGCAGCGTGAGGAACGAGAAGCACAGCTACGCCGGGAAGAGAGAGCAAGAGCGAGAAGCACAGCAACGCAGGCAGGGAAGAACGAGAGCAAGAAGTTAGGCTGAGACAAATGGAAATAGAAGCCAACCAGGAGGTGGAGCTGAAGCGAGCTGAACTGGGACTAGGTGCCCCTGCCCCGCCACAGGAAGACCGACGAGTGAGGGAACGAGACCTGCCGGTCTTTGTGCCTAGTGAAGCCGAAAGTTTCTTCGATCACTTTGAGAGAGTTGCTGCTATGAAGAGGTGGCCGAGGGCGGAGTGGGCGGAGTTGGTCCAAGGGAGGCTCACAGGTGAAGCTCGTGAAGCCTTCACTATGCTCGACTTCCAGGAATGTACAAACTACGATGCGGTAAAACGAGCTGTGCTCCGTTCCTTTAAGCTCACGCCAGAGTGTTACAGAAAGAGGTTTAGAGAATGTACCCGGTCACCAGGAAAATCGTATTCGGAGACGGCGAGGCACATAGAAAGAAAGCTCCTTAAGTGGCTGGACTCCGAGGAAGCGAGGTCGGCCGAAGAGATCAAGGAACTAATGGCCATGGAAAAGTTTATGTCCGTGCTCTCTCCTGAGATCAGGATGAGGATAAAGGAGGCGGACATAAAGAACCTAAGGGCCGCAGCCGACCGTGCCGACATGTTAGAGGAAGTACTACGCCCAAGCCGAGAGGGACAACATAGATCACCCGCCTACTCCGGAAGCAGTAGGAATTATAGGAGGACGAATGGATGGAGGACAGGAGCGAGTTCTCCCAGGTCCCACCGCTCGAGATGGGACGACAGAGGAACAAAAGATGTTGTGGAGCCGATAGAGGAGAGCCAAGATGAGAGCTCGGAAGTTGTTACTGCAACGAAGGAAACGACAAGTGAGGCGAGAAGGACACAGGGTGTGACGGCCTCTGGAGGCAGTGCTAAGGCGAGCGGTGGCGGATGGTCTCCGCCAAGGGGCCGCTGCTACAACTGCGGAATACCCGGACACGTCGCGCGGGACTGCAGACGCCCAAAGCAGCGGGGACACGTTGCTTTAGTGATGTTCGAGGACCAGAGGGCCGAGGGAGTGCGGGATGAACCCGTGCTGAATGGGGAGAAGAAAGTTCACCCATTCATGTGTCAAGGAACCGTAAGGATGGGGGTCGCAGACCCCATCCCAGTGAAGATGCTAAGAGACACCGGGGCTGACTTTACCCTGGTAAGTGAAACCCTGTTCCCCGAGGGTTACGAAAGTACCAGTGTGGGGGTGGCACGGGTGGCCACTGTGGGAGGCCCAGTGAGGATGCCCCTACACCAGGTAACTTTAAATTCCGATTATGGCTGCCAGACCCTAGTGGTGGGAGTCTGTACATCAATGCCCAAGATGGAGGCACAGGTCATCTTGGGGAATGACGCGTGTGGAGGATACGTCCTCCCACATCTCGTGAAAGGCGAAGAGTGCACAGAACAATACAAGAAGACAGGCGGAGAGTTGAACGTCTGTGGGGACGAGAAGGGAATCGCACCGGTGGCGATCCCCGTTTGTACTGTGACACCGAGGCAACGCGAAGAACCAGGTTGTGGATCTGATGGGGCTGAGGAGTTGACTGACAGCCTGGGAACAGATCACCTCTGCGTAGGACCCAGGGAACGAGTGGAGGGCGAAAGTAGCCCGAATGGTGAGTTGCAAGTGACACGCACCGGTTCTCTAGGGGTAAACCGCGCTCGTCTCGGAGAGTTACAGCAGGAGGAGTTCCCCGAATTGGTTAGTAAGGCCGAAGGAGGACGTGTGGGTCCTGAGAAGGCTTACTTTCCATTTATATATATTATATATGCCATGCTATTCATGATGAAGGAACGATGGACACCAGGAGCGACCGTGAGAACGGTGAATAAATATGTCCAAAAGTTCAAAGAACGTCTCACTAGAGCGCAGAAACTGGCTAGGAAACTCCTGAAGAAGGCGCAACGTAAGATGTCGGAGTGGTGCGACAGGAGAGCTGTGCAGAGGGATTTTCAGGCCGGATCACAAGTAATAGTTGTGCTGCCAGGTAAAGGTAGAGTGACCAAGTCGCGGTTCAAGAGACCCTACCGAGTGCTGCGACGGTTGGGTCCAGTGTCGTACGAGACTGGGAAGCCGGATGGACCCCGGAAGAAACAGGTGTGTCACGCAGACCGCCTGAGACCTTTCTTCACTGTCGAAGGTAGAGCCGCCAAGCAGGACGGAACGGATACCCGAGAAACCCAGCGGACGACGGGTCTGTGTGTACCGAGGGACCGAGAACTCCCGGAGGAAAAAAGTAAGTGGTCCAGGGCGGACGGCACCAGTCTCACCCGCACTGAGAGTCTGACAAGGATCAAGGTCAAGCACATCAAGGGGAAGGACAACGAAGTAGCGGATGCCATATCCCGCGTGCACTAACCAGACATGACTCTTATTTTAAGGGGAGGGGTATGTGACGGTGTTCCCCCCCTTATAATTCTCCCACGCCTGCAGTAAGAGTCGTGTCTACTTTTCCCAAGCGTTCTCTACGTTGCAGGCTACAATTTGATGTATGGGAGAGAGTGAAGTGTTCTCGGAGAGCCGAGAAATTTGTGAAATAGTAATATTTTGGCCTGTGGTATAGGCCCTTTAGGGAGCCAAGATGGCGCTTACCTCCCTGATCTCCCGCCAAAACCGTGTGACGTCAGTGGCACCGGATTGGTCACCGACAGCAATGTGGCACCGGGAGCCAATGAAAACTTCCCGTAGCGAAAGTGACGTCACGAAGGAAGGGGGTCCGGCCAGCGCGCCGAGCTGGCGCCATCAGTCAGACACGACACGTCATAGAGGTCGGACGTGCGACGGATGGTCCTGTCAGTTGGACAGTTGTTCCCGCTCCCGTGGATTTACGCGTCACCGGAAGTCCGCCAGTACTCTGAGAAGTCTTCCCTAGTTCATGTGTTGAACCAGAAGAGGGAATTGACGGTTATTTGAGCAACAAGTGCTCCAGTCAGGTACTGTGCCAGTAGCAGTGAAGCCGTGCAGTGACGTATGTGGCGTCTGTGGCAATTCACCAGTTCGTGACAGCGTAGTGGCAGACAGAGCCACTGGGTAGCTGAGGAAGAGAGGACTATTTGGGGAAACCGGACGACTGTAGCTGAGACGTAGGCGACAGCCGTTGCTGGGAGAAGACGACGGCCAGGAGACCGACTCCAACCTTCAAGAAGTCAAGAAGGAGGACGGACCTGCAGTGAGGAGGCACGGAGACGACGCGCTAAACGGTGGGACGACGAGAGGCTCTGGTAGGACACGACGACGTGTAGTGTGGGGGCGTTCCCGACACGAGGACCAGGAGCTACATCTCGACTCTCATCGGAGGATAGGGTGAAGTAGGTGGTTCTAGTTCCCTCCCCATTCCCCTTTAGTTAGCTATGTTATTCGGCTATATTATCTAGCCTGAAGATTTTATATGTCGTGAGCAAGTCTCACCCATGTCACGGTAAAGCACCAGTGTGCTAGACAGTACTATCAAGAGTACTTGTAATATTCATGTTGATTATTGGTGTGTACAGGCACCAGGAACCAGTGATAAATTTACTGTGTTGTGTATATCTTTCTATAGATTTTTGATATGAACATATAGTGGTAAATTATATATAATATTATGCCAGTATTTGGAGGTTAGGCTATGTGCCCAGAAACTATTTATTTTCCATGTATTGATGATTGATTTATATACCATATATATGTCTATGTTCATTCAGTGAATAATCATTTGTGAGTACAGTGAATTATTGCGTTATCGCCCACGAGAGAAAGTACTGAAAACTCCAGTGTTAATATTTCATAATATATTGTTGGATGAATAACAGTGTAAGACCATTACAGTGAGTCATTGTAGAATTGATTGTAGAAAAGACTGTTTGAGCCTGAGTACAGTGTAACTAAGTAATTCGGTTTATTTGTGCCAATATCGAGTGTGCGAGTTTCTAGTAATATTGGAGAATTTAAAGAAACCGCGTGCGTGAATCTAGAAAACAAGCAAATTTCGCGCGGAGAGACCATTGCGATCAGCTGTTCTTGACACTTGATGAGGAGGGGAGAATGTTGCCCTCTAGTGATCGCATACTAACCGTGGGAATTACCGGCCGCGTCAGGATCAGTTGATTAATTGATTATTGTTTGGCTTTGTGACATCTCTCATACATTTTAAGTAAAATACAAAACTATCTTTGTGTTTATATCATCCCCACCATTGATCTTGTGGCTATATTATACTGGTAAATATAGAGTGATAACAATAAGTACCTGCCTGATTCCTGATCTTTGAGTGTGACCTTGCCAAGGCTACCACTGAATACACCAGTCCACTGATGGTGTTACTGGCCACCTAAAAACACCAGTTGGCGACCTTGTGATTAACCGTAGAGCCCTATTGTTGGGGAGGGCACACGACAGTCGATGTGATCGAGTCGTGTTCTCACTCTTTCTTATTAAGAGGCCGTTAAGATTGACTGGGAGACTCTCCTGGCGTGCAGTGGCGCTGTGAGGATCGAGGGAAGGCCCGCAGGGCTACGGTGAGTTACCGTGAGCATAGCATTTGCTCACCCCAGATTAAGACAAGACTTAGAGTAAAGGAGTGAAAACCCCAACAGTATATATATATATATATATATATATATATATATATATATATATATATATATATATATATATATATATATATATATATATATATATATATATATTATCTGAGGAGCTGGAGGAACTCGACAACCTATGACAACCATCTTTGTAACCCATATGTAACTCCCTTTTTTGTAACAAAGTTCAAATAAAGTAAATATATATGTGTACATACAAAAGAATGGGGGTGGTAGGAGAAGATAATATTAGTGTTCAGTGAGAAACCACAAGATCTCCTCTGAATACTTTTTATTTTCTTCTCCGAGGCTATGGGTCCCCACATTGGCACCAGAGGTGGTACCGTCACGAACTATTTATATATATATATATATATATATATATATATATATATATATATATATATATATATATATATATATATATATATATATATATATATACATATATATATATATATATATATGCGGAAAATCCACAGAGAAATATGAAAGAAAGTGAACGTTTCGGCCTGTTAGAGCCTTTGTCAACACAAGACTGATTGAATTAGAAAAATTAGACTGTAAATGAAAAAGAACTTTTGGAAAACAAGAAAAAGAAAAGACACCAGAGTCAGTCTTGTGTTGACAAAGGCTTTAACAGGCCGAAACGTTCACTTTCTTTCATATTTCTCTGTGGATTTTCCGCATATATATATATATATATATATATATATATATATATATATATATATATATATATATATATATATATATATATATATATATATATATATATATATATTATTAAATATGACCGAAAAAGTAAGATTAATAATTCTAACACGAATTTTCTCAATCTTTCGTACATTACGCTTCACTGTTGGAGGTAAATCAAAAATCAATTCTCCAAAATTCATTTTTATTTCTAGTCTGACGCGACACGGGCGCGTTTCGTAAAACTTATTACATTTTCAAAGACTTTAGTTCACAAATACACAACTGATTAGAACTTACGTATCTACAGCTACACTAAGGAAACAATCATAGGAATGTGCCTAAATGCCAACAGCGACTGCCCTGACAGGTACAAGAGGAGTGTTGTTAACGCATATGTCGACCGTGCTCTCAGCCACAGCTCAGAATGGAAGCAAGTCGACGAAGAACTTTGTAGGGTAAGGCAGGTCCTAGTCAATAACGGCTTCTCCAATGGTTTCATCGAAGACATCATAAGAAGGAAAGTGAAAAGCCATGCAACCTCTGAAGAGACAACTAACACAACACCTATACCCCCTATTAGACTATTTTACAGGAACTTCTTTTCCACAGCTCATAAAACGGAGGAAAGGGTCCTGAAAGATATTGTTAATAGAAACGTTATCCCTACAGACAAAAATCAGAGGATACAACTGACGATTTACTATGAAACCAGAAAAACGGCCAGCCTACTCATGAGAAACTCTCCAGACACAAAACAGAACGCTTTAAAAGAGACTAACGTCATCTATGCCTTCAAATGCCCACTTGGGGACTGTAAGCTCCAAAAAACCCAGTATATAGGCAAGACAACAACATCTCTTTCTAGGCGTTTAACGATGCATAAGCAACAGGGCTCCATTAAGGAACATATAATCTCTTCCCACAACCAAACCATCGCCAGAGAAATCCTAGTAAACAACACAGAAATCATCGATAGATACAGCGATAGCAGGCGGCTTGACGTTTGCGAGGCACTACACATCAAGAAGTCAACACCAGCAATCAACAGCCAATTATTGCACAACTATATTCTACCCACCTCAAGACTCCGCTCCAATATAGAAGCATCAAGAAATATGGACCAATAGGCTTTCTACAAACACTTCCATTCAATACCCATTGTTTGTGTTCTGTCTTGTGTTGATACTTTTAATACCCTATTAATATCCCCTCTTGTTCTGTCTTGTGTTAATGCCACATCACCCCTCCCACCTCACTCAAATGTAGTTATAAAATCGGAGATACGTAAGTTCTAATCAGTTGTGTATTTGTGAACTAAAGTCTTTGAAAATGTAATAAGTTTTACGAAACGCGCCCATGTCACGTCAGACTAGAAATAAAAATGAATTTTGGAGAATTGATTTTTGATTTACCTCCAACAGTGAAGCGTAATGTACGAAAGATTGAGAAAATTCGTGTTAGAATTATTAATCTTACTTTTTCGGTCATATTTAATAATATATGTCTACAGGAAAGACTGCTACCAAAATATACTAATATATATATATATATATATATATATATATATATATATATATATATATATATATATATATATATATATATATATATATATATATATATATATATATATGAAATTTTCAAATAAAGTTAGATACATATACACACATAACAACAGAATCGGGGTGGTAAGAAAAGAAAATATCAAAGTGTTCAGTGAGGATCCACAACGCCTTCTTTGAGTACTCTTTATTTTCTTCTCCGAGGCTATGGGTCCCTACACTTGTACAAGAGGTAGTACCCCTTCTAGGTTAAAAAAATATATATATGGTATATATATAAGTTCCTCATACAATAATATTCACTTTTAAATTATATGATACAATTAGTTTTGAATCAGTTATGTTTAGCAAACGGCTTCTAAAAAAACTCTTCATATTTTGTGAATTATTTCGTCCGAATACACATTTTTGCGTACATGGAATTCACATAAAAATATTGCATATTAAAAGCAATATTTACTGGAAATCAGTTGGAATCTGCTGTGAGTTTTCCATTTCACTGTATACAAACATTCATTTTAGCTGACTATTTGATGTGCAAATATAAGAATATAAAGATAAACACCATTTACCTGCTGTTTTATCGTTACTACTTTTCAAGTTTTATATGTGATGTAAAAGGTTTTAACAACTCGGAACTGATTTTCTCTCTGATGTCAAGTTCGTTTTGTAATGTCTATTGGAAAAACACATTATATGTGAAGGAGAGTATTATGAGACAGGAGCCTTGCAACACACTGTGCAACTCTCAAAGTTGCTACGAAACAATACTATTTATGTCGTGAGTTTGTGATTGCAAAATATTATTTCTGAATTATTTTTGAGTGTTGGTTAAATTACAATATTGTGATGTTGTCATTGTACTGATGTTAGTCCCCCCCATGATTGTGTATTGTCTTGTCCACACAAGTGTTATCTGGCTTTGTTAGGCAGTTAATTGTTATATATGCTCCTTGTTATATATGCACCTTGTTATATATGCTCCTTGTTATATATGCTCCTTGTTATATATGCGCCTTGTTATATATGCGCCCTGTTATATATGCTCCTTGTTATATATGCTCCTTGTTATATATGCACCTTGTTATATATGCTCCTTGTTATATATGCTCCTTGTTATATATGCGCCTTGTTATATATGCGCCCTGTTATATATGCTCCTTGTTATATATGCTCCTTGTTATATATGCTCCTTGTTATATATGCGCCTTGTTATATATGCCCCTTGTTATATATGCGCCTTGTTATATATGCTCCTTGTTATATATGCTCCTTGTTATATATGCTCCTTGTTATATATGCTCCTTGTTATATATGCGCCTTGTTATATATGCTCCTTGTTATATATGCTCCTTGTTATATATGCGCCTTGTTATATATGCGCCCTGTTATATATGCTCCATGTTATATATGCGCCCTGTTATATATGCTCCTTGTTATATATGCGCCTTGTTATATATGCTCCTTGTTATATATGCGCCTTGTTATATATGCCCCTTGTTATATATGCGCCTTGTTATATATGCTCCTTGTTATATATGCTCCTTGTTATATATGCTCCTTGTTATATATGCTCCTTGTTATATATGCTTCTTGTTATATATGCACCTTGTTATATATGCTCCTTGTTATATATGCTCCTTGTTATATATGCTCCTTGTTATATATGCGCCTTGTTATATATGCGCCCTGTTATATATGCTCCTTGTTATATATGCTCCTTGTTATATATGCTCCTTGTTATATATGCTCCTTGTTATATATGCGCCTTGTTATATATGCTCCCTGTTATATATGCTCCTTGTTATATATGCTCCTTGTTATATATGCACCTTGTTATATATGCTCCTTGTTATATATGCGCCTTGTTATATATGCGCCTTGTTATATATGCGCCTTGTTATATATGCTCCTTGTTATATATGCTCCTTGTTATATATGCTCCTTGTTATATATGCTCCTTGTTATATATGCTCCTTGTTATATATGCGCCTTGTTATATATGCGCCTTGTTATATATGCGCCTTGTTATATATGCTCCTTGTTATATATGCTCCTTGTTATATATGCTCCTTGTTATATATGCTCCTTGTTATATATGTTCCTTGTTATATATGCTCCTTGTTATATATGTGCCTTGTTATATATGCTCCTTGTTATATATGCTCCTTGTTATATATGTGCCCTGTTATATATGCACCTTGTTATATATGCTCCTTGTTATATATGCTCCTTGTTATATATGCTCCTTGTTATATATGCGCCCTGTTATATATGCGCCCTGTTATATATGCACCTTGTTATATATGCTCCTTGTTATATATGCTCCTTGTTATATATGCTCCTTGTTATATATGTGCCCTGTTATATATGCTCCTTGTTATATATGCACCTTGTTATATATGCTCCTTGTTATATATGCGCCTTGTTATATATGCTCCTTGTTATATATGCTCCTTGTTATATATGCTCCTTGTTATATATGTGCCCTGTTATATATGATCCTTGTTATAAATGCTCCTTGTTATATATGCTCCTTGTTATATATGCTCCTTGTTATATATGCTCCTTGTTATATATGCTCCTTGTTATATATGCACCTTGTTATATATGCTCCTTGTTATATATGCGCCTTGTTATATATGCTCCTTGTTATATATGCTCCTTGTTATATATGCTCCTTGTTATATATGCTCCTTGTTATATATGCTCCTTGTTATATATGCTCCTTGTTATATATGTGCCTTGTTATATATGCTCCTTGTTATATATGCTCCTTGTTATATATGTGCCCTGTTATATATGCACCTTGTTATATATGCTCCTTGTTATATATGCTCCTTGTTATATATGCTCCTTGTTATATATGCGCCCTGTTATATATGCGCCCTGTTATATATGCACCTTGTTATATATGCTCCTTGTTATATATGCTCCTTGTTATATATGCTCCTTGTTATATATGTGCCCTGTTATATATGCTCCTTGTTATATATGCACCTTGTTATATATGCTCCTTGTTATATATGCGCCTTGTTATATATGCTCCTTGTTATATATGCTCCTTGTTATATATGCTCCTTGTTATATATGCTCCTTGTTATATATGCTCCTTGTTATATATGCTCCTTGTTATATATGTGCCTTGTTATATATGCGCCTTGTTATATATGCTCCTTGTTATATATGCTCCTTGTTATATATGCTCCTTGTTATATATGCTCCTTGTTATATATGCTCCTTGTTATATATGCTCCTTGTTATATATGTGCCTTGTTATATATGCTCCTTGTTATATATGCTCCTTGTTATATATGCTCCTTGTTATATATGTTCCTTGTTATATATGCTCCTTGTTTTATATGCGCCTTGTTATATATGCGCCCTGTTATATATGCTCCTTGTTATATATGCTCCTTGTTATATATGCTCCTTGTTATATATGCTCCTTGTTATATATGCTCCTTGTTATATATGCTCCTTGTTATATATGCTCCTTGTTATATATGCTCCTTGTTATATATGCGCCTTGTTATATATGCGCCCTGTTATATATGCACCTTGTTATATATGCTCCTTGTTATATATGCTCCTTGTTATATATGTTCCTTGTTATATATGCTCCTTGTTTTATATGCGCCTTGTTATATATGCTCCTTGTTATATATGCTCCTTGTTATATATGCGCCTTGTTATATATGCTCCTTGTTATATATGCGACTTGTTATATATGCGCCTTGTTATATATGCTCCTTGTTATATATGCGCCTTGTTATATATGCTCCTTGTTATATATGCGCCATGTTATATATGCGCCTTGTTATATATGTTCCTTGTTATATATGCTCCTTGTTTTATATGCGCCTTGTTATATATGCTCCTTGTTATATATGCGCCTTGTTATATATGCTCCTTGTTATATATGCGCCATGTTATATATGCGCCTTGTTATATATGCTCCTTGTTATATATGCGCCATGTTATATATGTTCCTTGTTATATATGCTCCTTGTTATATATGCGCCTTGTTATATATGCTCCTTGTTATATATGCGCCTTTTTATACATGCTCCTTGTTATATATGCGCCTTGTTATATATGCTCCTTGTTATATATGCGCCTTGTTATATATGCTCCTTGTTATATATGCGCCTTGTTATATATGCTCCTTGTTATATATGCTCCTTGTTATATATGCTCCTTGTTATATATGCTCCTTGTTATATATGCACCTTTTTCATGATTATTCATATCGTGCCTGAAGGGAAGGGAACTATCAGTGGAAAGCGCCAAGCCATGTCGACTATATAACACTGGGAAGGGATTATGATAAGGATTTGGGATGGGACGGGGGAAAGGAATGGTGCCCAACCATTTGGACGGTCGGGGATTGAACGCCGACATCAATTGGATTTGTTTTTATTGTTGCTTTAAATTTAA
Source organism: Procambarus clarkii (assembly GCF_020424385.1). Lineage (NCBI taxonomy): Eukaryota > Metazoa > Arthropoda > Malacostraca > Decapoda > Cambaridae > Procambarus > Procambarus clarkii. The sequence continues at coordinate 20,507 of NW_025562060.1, read as the reverse complement.
ATGTTTAAAACCATCAAAGTTATACTTCAACCTTTTTATTTCTTAATGGCAGCTGAGGTTAGTATATTCCGAGAGGTCTTCTCCATTCTCGGTGTGTGTACACTGAGCAATACTTTAGTCCTTGACAGTGCTCAGGACTCACCCGCTCCTCTGGCAAATTACGTCTCAACTTGGCTGTTTACCTGTATGGTCGAAAATGGACGCAATTTGAAAATACAAAAATTTGAAAATTGGTATTTTTTTTTTCCAAAATGGTAAGTGAAGGGTCCTCTGGTAGGTTAGGAAGGCAGGAATGTCTCCTGAAGTTTCAAAATGTTATGAAAACCGATAATTGAAAGTTTCCTCTCATAACCTTACTGAGTAAGCCGTAGGACTCAAACAGAAAACGGGACAGTACATTATTTTCGTGAGCCGATTTCATTTCAAATTACGTCCATTTTTGGCCACAGTGCGCATACAAACGGAAAAGACGGTATTTTTAAGAGGACGGGTTGGAGGACTAAAGTATACTTGGTGGTTGGTGTATTAGCGTTGTTATGGATTTGTTGGATTTTACATACTATGCCTAAAGCCACTAATACACACAGCGTGTCCCACAAGAACCATCGGGCACCATTTGTGATGAACTACGCGAACAACAGAAGCAGTCCAGTATTATGGAAGGATTATATACTTATGTTCAAGGAAAGTTAGATGTTAACGACCTGGACACTTACTATATGTTACCAGCGTCTTGTTACATACAGTAAAGGTGATTATTTGACCATTGGAACTCACCTGCTTCCTTAATGACTGTATCAGAGTGGTAGAGAAAAGTCAACTAGTAGTCCTTAATAGCCGAGGATGTACAGTGCCCAAGAGGCAGACCAGAATGGTAAGAAATACCTTCATGTTAACAAATGTTTACACAAATATAGAAATTGTTGCTATTAAATGTAATCAATCTGTACTGGCTTGTGTGGATGTGGACTCCTTATTCACACATGTCCCACATAAAGATACTTCTAAGTTGATTTTTACTCCTTTTATCTGGAAAAAATTAATGCGTAATATTGGTTAAAATAGTAATCATCTTGGTAAGGTAGTAGATACTGTACCAACAGATTCTGTTTTTGCTCTTGATGTTGAACTGTTCACACAACTAGTCGACCCGTGGAGGTCAGCACTGGACTCATCTTATGATATTGTTGTATGTAATTTCCCAATAATGTGGATAGATACTTGTAGTGAAGAAGGAAGGGAAGAACTATCAGCGGAAAGCGACAAGCCCTTACGACTATATAGCACTTGGAAGGGGTCAGGATAAGGACTTATCCTGAGCCCAGGATTTAAGCAGCCCAAGATATAGTAATGGTAAAAACTTTGCCCATTCGTTTCCGCCTCCGCCGGGAATCGAACCCGGGCTATTAGGATCTCGACCCCCCGAGCCTACCGAGCTAGTCTACTAACTGTCAATGTGAGCCCCTGACAGCTGACTAACTGTGCTAGTGTGGGTGTTTGTGTGTGTGCGGGAATGAACCCGCGCCACAGAACTACGAATCCTGCGTGGCACGAGGCCCCCCTGCGTAGCCTGGTGGCTATGTGTGTGTGTGTGTGTGTGTGCACACAGGAGAGAGGTGTCTGTGTATACACATATGTGCTAATCAGCATCAATGCTGTCATTAGCAAATGATTTGTGATCAAAAAATTCCTTTGCAAGTAATTATTGGTTTATTTAGCGAGTCGTTTCAAATAAATGATATATGTAGTGTTCATGTAAAAGTGTAAATATTTAATGTTTAACGAGAGCACGACGTTAGAGCTGAGTAATAACCCATACTCATGCTGTACTCATCCTCAACACTGACTCATCTGTGGGCGAGACTCGTATAGTTATTAAACTGTTGCCAACCCCATTCAAGGTCTGGCTATGTCAGGTAATATTGAGATGATTTCGGGACTTTTTTAGTGTCCCCGCGGCCCGGTCCTCGACCAGGCCTCCACCCCCCAGGAAGCAGCCCGTGACAGCTGACTAACACCCAGGTACCTATTTTACTGCTAGGTAACAGGGGCATAGGGTGAAAGAAACTCTGCCCATTGTTTCTCGCCGGCGCCTGGGATCGAACCGAGGACCACAGGATCACAAATCCAGCGTGCTGTCAGCTCGGCCGACCGGTTCCCCATCATCAACGTCATCAACGATTCAACATTGATGAAGTTGATTCAGTGTTGAGCCAACACCACTCCTGGATATTCTGCTCGCTGGGTCATTCATCTTGGCTGATAGTTTAATGCTTCTTGAAGAAAAATGTGCGGTAATAGGGACACTTTCACACAGGTCACCGCTGCACCACGGAAAGATTACTACTCCAGAGAGCTCTCCCATGTCAGCTGACCACACTATTCACTACCTATTAACATCAATTAAATAAGTCATTCTATATTACACATATCTTTTGTGGATATTGCACTTACTACAACACTCATTACATTCAAGTGTAAGTGGCACTGCTTCAGATATTTAAATGTGAGGGGCACTGACAATATTAGCATTTGGAACTCCTATACAGATACATATTTTAAACAGTTTCTAGTTTAGCAATTGCACATATGAGTTGGCAACAATTATTTGAACTAAAACAATTAAAAATGTTACAAAGATGTAGGATCTGCTTAGAATATTAAATTTACTTAAAAATCAAGAAACAACGAAAGATATTATATGTAGCATAGTCAACGACAGAAAATAATGTGATGAGAAATCTTGAATCAAAGTTATCCATTCATGTATGTATACATCATGAATGTATGTATGTATGTATGTATGTATGTATGTATGTATGTATGTATGTATGTATGTAAAGAGTTGTAATCATTGTAACCTTGTTATCTTGACTGCTGCCCAATAGGTTGGTGGGAGTGGAAGTGACCCACTTTCCCAGACAAGAAACACTGCTCGGTGGCATACCAAGAGGAGGTAGGTGATGGGCGTCACATAAGATGGTACATGCAGGCTCATATTAACGTTAATGACGAGCATTACCAGTAATGTTGCATGTCTGGCCCTCAACATCAATACTACACCTGCATAAAGATAAAATGCAATATGCCTCTTTATAAATTACAAAACATTAATTGCCATGACAGAACATTCCCGTGTGTAGTTAATTCTCCAATACTGGCAGCTTCACATAACTTACTTTTTGTCTTTATGTGTATTTAATGAAACAAGAACACATATGGATCTGTGTCATCACCATCCTGGGGTTCTGTGTCTATCACCATCCTGGGGTTCTGTGTCCTCACCATCCTGGGGTTCTGTGTCCCATCACCATCCTGGGGTTCTGTGTCCCATCACCATCCTGGGGTTCTGTGTCCCATCACCATCCTGGGGTTCTGTGTTCTGTGTCCATCACCATCCTGGGGTTCTGTGTCCCATCACCATCCTGGGGTTCTGTGTCCCATCACCATCCTGGGGTTCTGTGTCTCCATCCATCACCATCCTGGGGTTCTGTGTCCCATCACCATCCTGGGGTTCTGTGTCTGTGTCCATCACCATCCTGGGGTTCTGTGTCCCATCACCATCCTGGGGTTCTGTGTCCCATCACCATCCTGGGGTTCTGTGTCCCATCACCATCCTGGGGTTCTGTGTCCCATCCATCACCATCCTGGGGTTCTGTGTCCCATCACCATCCTGGGGTTCTGTGTCCCATCACCATCCTGGGGTTCTGTGTCCCATCACCATCCTGGGGTTCTGTGTCCCATCACCATCCTGGGGTTCTGTGTCCCATCACCATCCTGGGGTTCTGTGTCCCCATCACCATCCTGGGGTTCTGTGTCCCATCACCATCCTGGGGTTCTGTGTCCCATCACCATCCTGGGGTTCTGTGTCCCATCACCATCCTGGGGTTCTGTGTCCCACCATCCTGGGGTTCTGTGTCATCACCATCCTGGGGTTCTGTGTCCCATCACCATCCTGGGGTTCTGTGTCCCATCACCATCCTGGGGTTCTGTGTCCCATCACCATCCTGGGTTCTGTGGTTCTGTGTCCCATCACCATCCTGGGGTTCTGTGTCTCCATCACCATCCTGGGGTTCTGTGTCCCATCACCATCCTGGGGTTCTGTGTCTCCATCACCATCCTGGGGTTCTGTGTCCATCCATCACCATCCTGGGGTTCTGTGTCCCATCACCATCCTGGGGTTCTGTGTCCCATCACCATCCTGGGGTTCTGTGTCCCATCACCATCCTGGGGTTCTGTGTCCCATCACCATCCTGGGGTTCTGTGTCCCATCACCATCCTGGGGTTCTGTGTCTCCATCACCATCCTGGGGTTCTGTGTCCCATCACCATCCTGGGGTTCTGTGTCCCATCACCATCCTGGGGTTCTGTGTCCCATCACCATCCTGGGGTTCTGTGTCCCATCACCATCCTGGGGTTCTGTGTCCCATCACCATCCTGGGGTTCTGTGTCCCATCACCATCCTGGGGTTCTGTGTCCCATCACCATCCTGGGGTTCTGTGTCCCATCCCATCCTGGGGTTCTGTGTCATCACCATGGGGTTCTGTGTCCCATCACCATCCTGGGGTTCTGTGTCCCATCACCATCCTGGGGTTCTGTGTCCCATCACCATCCTGGGGTTCTGTGTCCACCATCATCCATCCTGGGGTTCTGTGTCTGTGTCCATCACCATCCTGGGGTTCTGTGTCCCATCACCATCCTGGGGTTCTGTGTCCCATCACCATCCTGGGGTTCTGTGTCCCATCACCATCCTGGGGTTCTGTGTCCATCACCATCCTGGGGTTCTGTGTCCCATCACCATCCTGGGGTTCTGTGTCCCATCACCATCCTGGGGTTCTGTGTCCCACCATCACCATCCTGGGGTTCTGTGTCCCCATCACCATCCTGGGGTTCTGTGTCTCATCATCACCATCCTGGGGTTCTGTGTCCCATCACCATCACCCATCCTGGGGTTCTGTGTCCCATCACCATCCTGGGGTTCTGTGTCCCATCACCATCCTGGGGTTCTGTGTCCCTGTGTCCCATCACCATCCTGGGGTTCTGTGTCCCATCACCATCCTGGGGTTCTGTGTCCCATCACCATCCTGGGGTTCTGTGTCCCATCACCATCCTGGGGTTCTGTGTCCCCATCATCACCATCCTGGGGTTCTGTGTCCCATCACCATCCTGGGGTTCTGTGTCCCATCACCATCCTCCTGGGGTTCTGTGTCCCATCACCATCCTGGGGTTCTGTGTCCCATCACCATCCTGGGGTTCTGTGTCTGTGTCCATCCTGGGGTTCTGTGTCCCATCACCATCCTGGGGTTCTGTGTCCCATCACCATCCTGGGGTTCTGTGTCCCATCACCATCCTGGGGTTCTGTGTCCCATCACCATCCTGGGGTTCTGTGTCCCATCACCATCCTGGGGTTCTGTGTCCCATCACCATCCTGGGGTTCCCATCACCATCCTGGGGTTCTGTGTCCCATCACCATCCTGGGGTTCTGTGTCCCCATCACCATCCTGGGGTTCTGTGTCCATCACCATCACCATCCTGGGGTTCTGTGTCCCATCACCATCCTGGGGTTCTGTGTCCCATCACCATCCTGGGGTGTCCCATCTGTGGGGTTCTGTGTCCCATCACCATCCTGGGGTTCTGTGTCCCATCACCATCCTGGGGTTCTGTGTCCATCACCATCCTGGGGTTCTGTGTCCCATCACCATCCTGGGGTTCTGTGTCCCACCATCCTGGGGTTCTGTGTCACCATCACCATCCTGGGGTTCTGTGTCCCATCACCATCCTGGGGTTCTGTGTCCCATCACCATCCTGGGGTCACCATCCTGGGGTTCTGTGTCCCATCACCATCCTGGGGTTCTGTGTCCCATCACCATCCTGGGGTTCTGTGTCCCATCACCATCCTGGGGTTCTGTGTCCCATCACCATCCTGGGGTTCTGTGTCCCATCACCATCCTGGGGTTCTGTGTCCCCATCACCATCCTGGGGTTCTGTGTCCCATCACCATCCTGGGGTTCTGTGTCCCATCACCATCCTGGGGTTCTGTGTCCCATCACCATCCTGGGGTTCTGTGTCCCATCACCATCACATCCTGGGGTTCTGTGTCACCATCACCATCCTGGGGTTCTGTGTCCCATCACCATCCTGGGGTTCTGTGTCCCACCATCCATCCTGGGGTTCTGTGTCCCATCACCATCCTGGGGTTCTGTGTCCCATCACCATCCTGGGGTTCTGTGTCCCATCACCATCCTGGGGTTCTGTGTCCCATCACCATCCTGGGGTTCTGTGTCCCATCACTATCCTGGGGTTCTGTGTCCCATCACCATCCTGGGGTTCTGTATCCCATTACCATCCTGGGGTTCTGTGTCCCACAATCCTGGGGTTCTGTGTCCCATCACCATCCTGGGGTTCTGTGTCCCACAATCACCATCCTGGGGTTCTGTGTCCCATCACCATCCTGGGGTTCTGTGTCCCATCACCATCCTGGGGTTCTGTGTCCCATCACCATCCTGGGGTTCTGTGTTCACCATCCTGGGCTGTCACCATCCTGGGCTGTCACCATCCTGGGGTTCTGTGTCCCATCACCATCCTGGGGTTCTGTGTCTCCATCACCATCCTGGGGTTCTGTGTCCCATCATCACCATCCTGGGGTTCTGTGTCCCATCACCATCCTGGGGTTCTGTGTCCCATCACCATCCTGGGGTTCTGTGTCCCATCACCATCCTGGGGTTCTGTGTCCCATCACCATCCTGGGGTTCTGTGTCCCAACACCATCCTGGGGTTCTGTGTCCCATCACCATCCTGGGGTTCTGTGTCCCATCACCATCCTGGGGTTCTGTGTCCCATCACCATCCTGGGGTTCTGTGTCCATCACCATCCTGGGGTTCTGTGTCCCATCACCATCCTGGGGTTCTGTGTCCCATCACCATCCTGGGGTTCTGTGTCCCATCACCATCCTGGGGTTCTGTGTCCCATCACCATCCTGGGGTTCTGTGTGTCCCATCACCATCCTGGGGTTCTGTGTCCCCATCACCATCCTGGGGTTCTGTGTCTGTGTCATCACCATCCTGGGGTTCTGTGTCCCATCACCATCCTGGGGTTCTGTGTCCCATCACCATCCTGGGGTTCTGTGTCCCATCACCATCCTGGGGTTCTGTGTCCCATCACCATCCTGGGGTTCTGTGTCCCATCACCATCCTGGGGTTCTGTGTCCCATCACCATCCTGGGGTTCTGTGTCCCATCACCATCCTGGGGTTCTGTGTCCCATCACCATCCTGGGGTTCTGTGTCCCATCACCATCCTGGGGTTCTGTGTCCCATCACCATCCTGGGGTTCTGTGTCCCATCACCATCCTGGGGTTCTGTGTCCCATCACCATCCTGGGGTTCTGTGTCCCATCACCATCCTGGGGTTCTGTGTCTCATCACCATCCTGGGGTTCTGTGTCCCATCACCATCCTGGGGTTCTGTGTCCCATCACCATCCTGGGGTTCTGTGTCCCATCACCACCATCCTGGGGTTCTGTGTCTCCATCACCATCCTGGGGTTCTGTGTCCATCACCATCCTGGGGTTCTGTGTCCCATCACCATCCTGGGGTTCTGTCCTGGGGTTCTGTGTCCCATCACCATCCTGGGGTTCTGTGTCCCATCACCATCCTGGGGTTCTGTGTCCCATCACCATCCTGGGGTTCTGTGTCCCATCACCATCCTGGGGTTCTGTGTCCCATCACCATCCTGGGGTTCTGTGTCCCATCACCATCCTGGGGTTCTGTGTCCCATCACCATCCTGGGGTTCTGTGTCCCATCACCATCCTGGGGTTCTGTGTCCCATCACCATCCTGGGGTTCTGTGTCTCATCACCATCCTGGGGTTCTGTGTCCCATCACCATCCTGGGGTTCTGTGTCTCATCACCATCCTGGGGTTCTGTGTCCCATCACCATCCTGGGGTTCTGTGTCCCATCACCATCCTGGGGTTCTGTGCCCCATCACCATCCTGGGGTTCTGTGTCCCATCACCATCCTGGGGTTCTGTGTCCCATCACCATCCTGGGGTTCTGTGTCCCATCACCATCCTGGGGTTCTGTGTCCCATCACCATCCTGGGGTTCTGTGTCCCATCACCATCCTGGGGTTCTGTGTCCCATCACCATCCTGGGGTTCTGTGTCCCATCACCATCCTGGGGTTCTGTGTCCCATCACCATCCTGGGGTTCTGTGTCCCATCACCATCCTGGGGTTCTGTGTCCCATCACCATCCTGGGGTTCTGTGTCCCATCACCATCCTGGGGTTCTGTGTCCCATCACCATCCTGGGGTTCTGTGTCCCATCACCATCCTGGGGTTCTGTGTCCCATCACCATCCTGGGGTTCTGTGTCCCATCACCATCCTGGGGTTCTGTGTCCCATCACCATCCTGGGGTTCTGTGTCCCATCACCATCCTGGGGTTCTGTGTCCATCACCATCCTGGGGTTCTGTGTCCCATCACCATCCTGGGGTTCTGTGTCCCATCACCATCCTGGGGTTCTGTGTCACATCACCCATCCTGGGGTTCTGTGTCCCATCACATCACCATCCTGGGGTTCTGTGTCCCATCACCATCCTGGGGTTCTGTGTCCCATCACCATCCTGGGGTTCTGTGTCCCCCCATCACCATCCTGGGGTTCTGTGTCCCATCACCATCCTGGGGTTCTGTGTCCCATCACCATCCTGGGGTTCTGTGTCCCATCACCATCCTGGGGTTCTGTGTCCCATCACCATCCTGGGGTTCTGTGTCCCCATCACCATCCTGGGGTTCTGTGTCCCATCACCATCCTGGGGTTCTGTGTCCCATCACCATCCTGGGGTTCTGTGTCCCATCACCATCCTGGGGTTCTGTGTCCCATCACCATCCTGGGGTTCTGTGTCCCATCACCATCCTGGGGTTCTGTGTCCCATCACCATCACCATCCTGGGGTTCTGTGTCCCATCACCATCCTGGGGTTCTGTGTCCCCCATCACCATCCTGGGGTTCTGTGTCCCATCACCATCCTGGGGTTCTGTGTCCCATCACCATCCTGGGGTTCTGTGTCCCATCACCATCCTGGGGTTCTGTGTCCCATCCATCACCATCCTGGGGTTCTGTGTCCCATCACCATCCTGGGGTTCTGTGTCTCACCATCCTGGGGTTCTGTGTCCATCACCATCCTGGGGTTCTGTGTCCCATCACCATCCTGGGGTTCTGTGTCCCCATCACCATCCTGGGGTTCTGTGTCCCATCACCATCCTGGGGTTCTGTGTCTCCATCATCACCATCCTGGGGTTCTGTGTCCCATCACCATCCTGGGGTTCTGTGCCCCATCACCATCCTGGGGTTCTGTGTCCCATCACCATCCTGGGGTTCTGTGTCCCATCACCATCCTGGGGTTCTGTGTCCCCATCACCATCCTGGGGTTCTGTGTCCCATCACCATCCTGGGGTTCTGTCTCCATCACCATCCTGGGGTTCTGTCTCCCATCACCATCCTGGGGTTCTGTACCCCATCACCATCCTGGGGTTCTGTCTCCATCACCATCCTGGGGTTCTGTGTCCCCATCACCATCCTGGGGTTCTGTGTCCCCATCACCATCCTGGGGTTCTGTGTCCCATCACCATCCTGGGGTTCTGTGTCCCATCATCCATCCTGGGGTTCTGTGTCCCATCACCATCCTGGGGTTCTGTCTCCATCACCATCCTGGGGTTCTGTGTCCCCATCACCATCCTGGGGTTCTGTGTCCCCATCACCATCCTGGGGTTCTGTGTCCCATCACCATCCTGGGGTTCTGTGTCCCCATCACCATCCTGGGGTTCTGTGTCCCATCACCATCCTGGGGTTCTGTGTCCATCCATCACCATCCTGGGGTTCTGTGTCCCATCACCATCCTGGGGTTCTGTGTCTCCATCACCATCCTGGGGTTCTGTGTCTCCATCACCATCCTGGGGTTCTGTGTCACATCACAATCCTGGGGTTCTGTGTCCCATCACCATCCTGGGGTTCTGTGTCCCATCACCATCCTGGGGTTCTGTGTCCCATCACCATCCTGGGGTTCTGTGTCCCCATCACCATCCTGGGGTTCTGTGTCCCATCACCATCCTGGGGTTCTGTCTCCATCACCATCCTGGGGTTCTGTACCCCATCACCATCCTGGGGTTCTGTGCCCCATCACCATCCTGGGGTTCTGTGTCCCATCACCATCCTGGGGTTCTGTGTCCCATCACCATCCTGGGGTTCTGTGTCTCCATCACCATCCTGGGGTTCTGTGTCCCATCACCATCCTGGGGTTCTGTGTCCCATCACCATCCTGGGGTTCTGTGTCCCATCACCATCCTGGGGTTCTGTGTCCCATCACCATCCTGGGGTTCTGTGTCCCATCACCATCCTGGGGTTCTGTGTCTCCATCACCATCCTGGGGTTCTGTGTCCCATCACCATCCTGGGGTTCTGTGCCCCATCACCATCCTGGGGTTCTGTGTCCCATCACCATCCTGGGGTTCTGTGTCCCATCACCATCCTGGGGTTCTGTGTCCCATCACCATCCTGGGGTTCTGTGTCCCATCACCATCCTGGGGTTCTGTGTCCCATCCATCACCATCCTGGGGTTCTGTGTCCCATCACCATCCTGGGGTTCTGTGTCCCATCACCATCCTGGGGTTCTGTGCCCCATCACCATCCTGGGGTTCTGTGTCCCATCACCATCCTGGGGTTCTGTGTCCCATCACCATCCTGGGGTTCTGTGTCCCATCACCATCCTGGGGTTCTGTGTCCCATCACCATCACGTAAACAAAGAAGAAGGGCAGAGAGTTATCAGGGGAAAGCGCCAAGCCACAACGACTATATAACACTGGGAAGGGGTCAGGATAAGGACTGGGGGATGGGACGGCGGAAAGGAATGGTGCCCAACCACTTGGTGGACGGTCGGGGATTGAACGCCGACCTGCATGAAGCGAGACCGTCGCTCTACCGTCTAACCCAAGTGGCTGGGCGCACCAAGCAGTGGTCCAGGAAAGTTAGATCGTCATCTGTTTCCAGTAAAGTGCAAATTGTTTTACTAATAAGAGGCGCAGCTGATGGATTAACAAGCATTAGCCCATCTTTACCAGCACGGATCTAATTGGGTAATTACGCATCAAGTCTTTCAAATATTTTTACCAAAATCGTTTCATAACTTGTGGAATAAACCTGCCACAAAATACACCAGTAACTAGGAAAGCTTTTTATAAGAAAGTTATATATTATCATCATAATGTAATTAATGCAGGACTCAAAGGTATTTATATAACTGAAGACCAAGACCAGAGTCACGATATAAAATATATATAAACAAATATATACCAAATGAACTTCCTCTCACACCACATGTGATCAAGAGGCTTGTGATGACCCATATTGACACACTGTGTACTGCCCTAGTTGGTGAGTACACAGTGTGTACAGTACACCTCTCTGTGTACTGCCCTAGTTGGTGAGTACACAGTGTGTACAGTACACCTCTCTGTGTACTGCCCTAGTTGGTGAGTACACAGTGTGTACAGTACACCTCTCTGTGTACTGCCCTAGTTGGTGAGTACACAGTGTGTACAGTACACCTCTCTGTGTACTGCCCTAGTTGGTGAGTACACAGTGTGTACAGTACACCTCTCTGTGTACTGCCCTAGTTGGTGAGTACACAGTGTGTACAGTACACCTCTCTGTGTACTGCCCTAGTTGGTGAGTACACAGTGTGTACAGTACACCTCTCTGTGTACTGCCCTAGTTGGTGAGTACACAGTGTGTACAGTACACCTCTCTGTGTACTGCCCTAGTTGGTGAGTACACAGTGTGTACAGTACACCTCTCTGTGTACTGCCCTAGTTGGTGAGTACACAGTGTGTACAGTACACCTCTCTGTGTACTGCCCTAGTTGGTGAGTACACAGTGTGTACAGTACACCTCTCTGTGTGACTTAAGTTTGGTAACCAGCAACCGAAACATCTAGTGTTTGGGCTCATGTGAGAGCCCCAGTCATCAGCAGTCCATAAATGTTACCCTGGCCGGGGTGGCATGTCTGTGGACAGTGCTAGAGCTGATAGCATCATCTCATTGTATGGCATGGAGCCAGACAACTTTGCGCGCGAACGCCTAGGCCGCAGGCGTGGGGTGAAGACATGTGGGGCCCCACGCTCGCTGGCCACTTGAGTGGTTGTCATGGAGACAGCCGCCATCTTAGTAAACATCTTGAGCCGCCATGTTGGTCGGCCATCTTGGAGTTGCCCTAGGGGCTATGCTACACCGTCGCTGATTGGATGAGAGGGGTAGGCCGCTGTATGCCTTCCTCTCATTGGTTATTTCGAGAAGGACGCGGGAATAGCCGTTGTGTAGCATCATTCTGAACTCAGCCGCCACCTTGTCGAGACGTTCCTGTACTCAATTCGGCCAAATTGATGTATAGGGCGTCGTGGTGGCTGGACTACTTCACTGCTGATGCTTCCTGCTTCACCTACGACATCGGTCGTCACAGAATCCGGCCGAAGTCGTCGCTTGGAGGTTTTAAGACATTATTGTATGCAGGGGGTAGAGGTACAGTGATCTGGGATCGTGGGGGAATGTGCATACGAGCAGCAACAGACTCGTAGATCCCATACCAGTGATGATTAGACTTGCTAGTGCTCTGTAGCAGTCGATGGGAACGGGGAAATTCGTGTCAGTGTTAAGGCAATTTCCCATGTTGGTGTGAGACGCTATTGTTGTGCGCGTCACCTGGGTATGAACGCTTCACTTCACCGGGGAGTCGAGGGTGCGAACTCAGCCGTGTTGAGTGGGAGGGGTTCGAGTGTGCGCCAATTTTCCGTATAAGTACTACGGTCAGGAACTACCGCCGCCTACGCCACCCGGAGCGAGCCAGCCACCTATAGCGGGGTGCCTGATGTATGGGAATGGTGTGTAAAGCCGGCAGTGTGAATGAGTAAGTACCTATGTGTGTATTTCTGGTGATTAGTAGTCTCTAAAGCTTGAATTCGAGGTCAAGTGTTCCGTCACATTGTCACGCAGCACCTGTTCAGGTGGAGTGAATTGTGGGCGAGGAGATTAATCACCTGTGTTGTCATCTTGTCAGTCCAGAGGGACTTAAGTCTGGTGTACACAGACGTACAGTGTGTGTGTGTGTGTGGGTACACACGGGAACAGAGGATACATAGATTAGCCAAGGACTGAGAGGATGTCCATGTAATAATTCTTTTATTTCATTGTGGTAATCATTTTTGATCGTCCGTGGGACGGAGTGATATCATTTCCATGTGTGGTCTTGCAGGTGTGGAATTCCAACACTGAGCGCTCAGGTATGTGTAACGCCAGTGATTCCTGGCAATGATTATTGTGGAGTGTGCCACAGTGTGGCTTAAATTTCTTGTAGTGTTCCCAGGGCCGTGACAAGTGTGATTTATATAAATATATATTTGTGGTTGCAGTATTAATTAACGTAATTTTGGTGAGGTTTGGTGAGTGACGAGGCCGTCTAGAGAGACCGCCCCCGCTCTGTCGAGTAACGTAACTCTCGAGTGTTTATCGGCATGCGTGACCGATAAATCACTCACCCATGTGATTTAAGGAGTGTGAGATTCTCCTTAGTGTTCCCAATAACGTTTGATAGCTGTAGGCTACATGTGTCAGCGGTAATTATATATATATATATAATCGTAGTGTCACGGTGCCCAGTGTTATTGTGTTATTTACTGTGTGGTGATTGCAATATATTGACCTATGTTCTAGGGGTCATTTGCAGCAGTAAGTAAGTAAGTGTGTGCAGTATCCTAATATTTGGAAATTAGAGTACTTGCCGTGTGTGTTATTGCAAAGGGGGTTGTTATTTGATGGTGATTGTTGCTAGTGTTGAGCAATCACCGTATGTGATTGCAGTTCAGTAAAGCCATTGTGGGGCAGTGTTCTAGAGGGTTCATGTCCTGTAGGTTATTTTACTAGATTCTGCAGTATTGTCATTGCAACCGGATTGTAACGTAAATCACTGTGATTTGTTAGTGTGATTTGTCATTGTCGTGGGTGAACTCGGCTGTAGACGAGTACTTGGATACAAATATATTCTCCTGGTTATCTGGTAGGACATCGAAGTCCAGTATTCAGTGAGGTGATTGCGAGGCAATTAATATAACGTAACCAAGGGAACGCCCATTGCTTTAAGAGAATTTGTTCTTTGACAATTTGAGTAACGTAGAATACGTTTGGGTTAATATACTTTCCTGTAAGCAGCTACGGTAGTCTCGAGGAGCCTAGCCATCAGCCAGATAAGAATTAGAGTATTGTCTGTCGTAATTAACGGTCAGTGGGCCGGGTAATTGACGTGTTTCAGGAAGTCAAAGTAATTAATCTCGATCCTTGTTTGATCGACTCACACGAAGGCTACATTGTTCCATTAACGTAACGTCGTTATCTGCCCGGAAGTACCGGCACTTGATTGACTCGTGAGAGGAGTAGCGTCATTTTAGAATAACGTAAACGTGGGGCTAATTACTGTTATTAGTCGCCTGAATTGGTCTGAGTATGGAAGGCTCAGACGGAATTCATACCTTAATGTAAATTGCTGAGCCAGTGTGAAAGGTTGCGTATTTTAATTGTTTAATTATTGATCTTGAGGATAGTAATTAATTACTCTAAAGGTAATCACGAGTGATTACCGTTCTCTTAGCACTTTGGACATTGTAAATCAGAGTTTACCATCGCTGAGTGATTAGTAACCGATTAACGTAAATTAACGTAACTAGTAAAGAGATTAATCAGCTGTCTGGTAGTACAGGGATTAATGGGATTTTCTCACTGAATGCTCGACGGGTAGAGTGTTGTTTGATTTCCGCGTTACTAGTGACAGTTGTAAGAGTTGTTAATTAACGTAAATGTTACCTTGTTATTAACGTAAATGTTATTGTGTTATTAACGTAAATCAATGTTATTGATTGTTGATCGTCCGTGGGACGGAGTGTTAACGTAAGGATTAATTTGAGGAAGGGTGCTGGAGTTGCCAGTGAACCCATTAGTTATTGTTGTCATTGAAAGACTACTGATTTGATTGCATTGCAACCGCTGTTGCAGGAGTAGACTGCACTGAGGCGTAGAACAGTTAGGAGGTTACTGGAGACGTATTTCAGAACCTACTGTGTCATTTGTTGTAATTGTGATTATAGATCTGTTAGTTCTTGCTTGCTTGTTGATTCCTCTGTGGTCACGCTTATGTTCGAGTTAGTTCATTATGCAGTCCGAGGGGCTGGTGTCTAGCTGTCATTGATAGTGTCACAGGAAGGATTTCGAGTAACGTCATTGACATTTCTTTTGTTTTGTTGTAGTAGTTAGTACTTTATTGAATAAACTAAGTTGTTATGGTTAACACTGTCTTTTCGTTACACCCCCACACATTATTATTGTTATGCAAATGTTCTTCACACTCGACTAATATTGAGACTAATTTTCTGAGCTTTGGATCAAATATACGGCACCACACAACAATAAATTATTGTTGTGAGAGCCCGTGACCTACTCGTTAGATTCGCTTCGGCGATTGGCGAAGGTCGGCGGCCTAAGTGGGGGGGATTTCAATTTTCATTGGGGTCTCGGCGTTTGCTCGCGCCTAGTCAATTGTTCATACATGGTCCCAAAGTGAGGAATGAGCTGTTTACTACACTGGTGTGTTAGCTAAGCAAGTCCTTCCTCAGGCGACCTAGTTGAATATCACGACAGGAATAAAGGTTAAAGAATAAAGAAAATTCTTAGAAATTTTCCGAGCTAAAATTCCTTATACCAATTTCAATTTATTCCACAACTTCTCACAAGTTAACAACTCAAAACTCTCACAGCGTGGCGCCCAACGTGGGGCCGTAGACTTTTGATTCATAATCAGAAAAGTAAGATTCATCAAGTTGAGAAACCTGTGAAGAAAGGTGTGCAGAACATTGCATATTGCTGTGGGTGTGTATGTTGTCGGTTAGCAGGATTAGGTACACACACACCACACACACAGAATGGATGAGGATTATAGAAAAGAAGTACGTATATCTGTATGTGACTAAGTATGGCGTGCTGCCAAAGGATAGAAACAGTCGTACAGATGAGGAATGTAGGCGGTATGTTGAGGACCATAATGCCTATGTACGGCGTCTATGTCTAGAAAGAGCAAACAGAAGTGATCTAGGGGACAAGGGAGTTCCCCTAGCCGACCGTGGTATAGTCGGTATGTCAGGGGGTGTGGGATTGAGTCCACCCCAGGAGAAGGAAGGGGAGTCGCGACCCCAGCCTAGGCTAAGGACTGATTCCTTGGGCCACAGAAACGTTTCATTGGAAGTAGTCAATCAGATACCAGAACAACCTCTCAGGAGGGGGACTGAACAACCCCAGGAGGAAATGACTTTACAGTACCTAGCAGCTCAAGCTGATGCTATGGAACTGCAAGGAGTTGATAAGGCCAAATTTGTGGCTGACATGTGGAATGCCCACCACGAGAGATTGACTAGATTGGAAATTGCAAGAGTGCAATCCCAGGCAAGGACGGGGAGTCAAGCCCCTCCTGCCGCGCCAAGCTCAGAGGTACCGGCGCTGGAAGTAGAGATATCTCCTCTATTGCCAAGAGAGGAGAAGATCGATCCTAGGGATGCATACCTAGATCGATGTGTGACAAAGGTTGAAAGGTTTACTCAAGCTCCAAGTAAGGGAGCCAAACCTAAAGAAAGTAAGTCTAAGGGACACCAACAGAAACCCAAGGTTAAGGGACCCAGGTGCTTCACATGCAACATGGCAGGTCACCGAGCAGCAAAGTGCCCGAGCAACACTAGGCTTAAGACTAAGAAGGTGACCAAGGTGCACGTTACAGGCATGAGTACCGTGGGAGGTGATGCCCCAAGACACACACTCGAGTTAACTAGAGGAAGAGTTAATGGGCAATGGACGAGTGTCTTTCGAGACCGGAGTGCTACAGCTAACATGGTCAGGAGCAGTTTGGTTGAGCCTGAGAGTAGAACAGGTCGAACCCTCCGTGTCCAGTTCCCAGATGGCACTGGTAAGGACATGGAAGAAGTGTCCGTGTTGGTAGACACCCCATATATCAAAGGTAAGATCAAAGCTGCGCTAAGTAGAAAGGCAGTGTATGGACTTTTGATAGGTAATACTCCTGGTATAGGGAACCAGGTGGGTCTGTCCTGTGGAAATGACCCAGAGGAAACAGGAACAGGTGAGAGGAAGGTTAAACCCGCTGGCGTTGACACCAAGCGTCAGCCGGCCGGTCGAGCAGAGATCACCGCCGCTCAGACAGAAGAAGAGAGGCAGCAGGTGAAAGGAAACCGGAGCCATCCTTCTCTCCCTATTGCACAGAAAACGAGAACTGATTCAGAGGGACTCAGATGGGTCTCACCAGCTGACGGCGATGTCACACGGCCGCCAGCTGAGGAAGTCAAGGTCGCCTCTTATCAGGCGAAAGATCAGGTGCATGAGGTAAAAGGAAAAAAGAGCAATTTTCCTTCTTTCATTTCACAGACAACGGAGGTGAGCCCAGTGAGACGGGTGTGGGCCGGATCAGGTGATCCCGCCACGACCTGTCGACCAGCCCGACCCGCGAGGGTTAACACCACTCAGGAGAGTAAACGTCTGCTGGATGTTACCAGTGGTGAGGCTAAGGTAGCTGTGGTTCCCACAAGTGAAGTGGATATTCTGGACCAATCTTTCAGGCTGTTGGAAGATCGTTCAGACAAACGAACGGTCGCTGAGAGATTGATGAACGAGCAGGTCAGTGACCCAGTGCTCAGTGAGGGGCGAGGTTTGACAGCTGCTGAAGAGGCCTCAGCCCGGTCAACTCAGTCGGTAGAGCAACCCGGTCTGAGAGTGACAGACAGACAGGAAGAAAGACCCTGTCACTTGGAAGTCATGACAGTCTGCTAACTGTCGGAATTGTGTCGGTAGAGTAGGGAAGGTGTTGAGTCTGTACTTCATTGGTAAGTCCATCCCAGTGTGCTGCCTATTGTGTCCAGTATGACACAGACCTCTGGGGCGAGAGTGTGAAGGGACCGAGGAAAGGAAGCTGCGAGGCGTTGAGCCGGCTTAACCTGGACCCAGAACCTGAGCACGACCGCACTATGGTCAGGAAGTACCACCCTGGACGAGCCAGTGACGTCACATCTTGTACCACCAGCCACCGACGTCAACAGAAAACGGATGAATCACCACCACCCCATCCGCCGTGCACTTTAGTAAGCGCCAAGTGTAAGTGGCTGGTGATTTTTAGATGAAATTTTCCTCCGGGAAATTTTATCTTTTTGGTGGGGGGTTGTTGTGAGGAGATGGTTCACCAGCTCACTTACAATAGTGCTCTTATGCCTGTGGGAGGCAGTACACTTGTTAAGTACACTTGTTAAGTGAGCGGACTTAAGTTTGGTAACCAGCAACCGAAACATCTAGTGTTTGGGCTCATGTGAGAGCCCCAGTCATCAGCAGTCCATAAATGTTACCCTGGCCGGGGTGGCATGTCTGTGGACAGTGCTAGAGCTGATAGTATCATCTCATTGTATGGCATGGAGCCAGACAACTTTGCGCGCGAACGGCTAGGCCGCAGGCGTGGGGTGGGTAGACATGTGGGCTCCCGCGCTGGCTGGCCACTTGAGTGGTTGTCATGGAGACAGCCGCCATCTTGTTAAACATCTTGAGCCGCCATGTTGGTCGGCCATCTTGGAGTTGCCCTAGGGGCTATGCTACACCGTCGCTGATTGGATGAGAGGGGTAGGCCGCTGTATGCCTTCCTCTCATTGGTTATTTCGAGAAGGACGCGGGAGTAGCCGGTGTGAGCAGCATTCTGAACTCAGCCGCCACCTTGTCAAGACGCTCTCTGTACTCAATTCGGCCAAATTGAAGTATAGGGCGTCGTGGTGGCTGGACTACTCAACTGCTGATGCTTCCTGCTTCACCTACGACATCGGTCGTCACAGAATCCGGCCGAAGTCGTCGCTTGGAGGGGTTTAAGACATTGTTATATGCAGGGGGTAGAGGTACAGTGATCTGGGATCGTGGGGGAATGTGCATACGAGCAGCAACAGACTCGTAGATCCCATACCAGTGATGATTAGACTTGCTAGTGCTCTGTAGCAGTCGATGGGAACGGGGAAATTCGTGTCAGTGTTAAGGCAAATTTCCCATGTTTTTTTTTGTGAGACGCTATCGTTGTGCACGTCACCTGGGTATGAACGCTTCACTTCACCGGGGAGTCGAGGGTGCGAACTCAGCCGTGTTGAGTGGGAGGGGTTCGAGTGTGCGCCAATTTTTCGAATAAGTACTACGGTCAGGAACTACCGCCGCTTACGCCACTTGGGACGAGCCAGCCACCTATAGCGGGGTGCCTGGTGTATGGGAATGGTGTGTAAAGCCGGCAGTGTGAATGAGTAAGTACCTATGTGTGTATTTCTGGTGATTAGTAGTCTCTAAAGCTTGAATTCGAGGTCAAGTGTTCCGTCACATTGTCACGCAGCACCTGTTCAGGTGGAGTGAATTGTGGGCGAGGAGATTAAACACCTGTGTTGTCATCTTGTCAGTCCAGAGGGACTTAAGTCTGGTGTACACAGACGTACAGTGTGTGTGTGTGTGTGTCGGTACACACGGGAACAGAATATACATAGATTAGCCAAGGACTGAGTGGATTTCCATGTAATAAATTCTTTTATTTCATTGTGGTAATCATTTTTGATCGTCCGTAGGACGGAGTGATATCATTTCCATGTGTGGTCTTGCAGGTGTGGAATTCCAACACTGAGCGCTCAGGTATGTGTAACGCCAGTGATTCCTGGCAATGATTATTGTGGAGTGTGCCACAGTGTGGCTTAAATTTCTTGTATTGTTCCCAGGGCCGTGACAAGTGTGATTTATATAAATATATATTGTGGTTGCAGTATTAATTAACGTAATTTTGGTGAGTTTTGGTGAGTGACGAGGCCGTCTAGAGAGACCGCCCCCGCTCTGTCGAGTAACGTAACTCTCGAGTGTTTATCGGCATGCGTGACCGATAAATCACTCACCCATGTGATTTAAGGAGTGTGAGATTCTCCTTAGTGTTCCCAATAACGTTTGATAGCTGTAGGCTACATGTGTCAGCGGTAATTTTATATATATATATATATATATATAATATATATATATTATATATATATATTTATATATATATATATAATTCGTAGTGTCACGGTGCCCAGTGTTATTGTGTTATTTACTGTGAGGTGATTGAAATATATTGACCTGTGTTCTAGAGGGTCATTTGCAGCAGTAAGTAAGTAAGTGTGTGCAGTATCCTAATTTTGGAAATTAGAGTACTTGCCGTGTGTGTTATTGCAAAGGGGGTTGTTATTTGATGGTGATTGTTGCTAGTGTTGAGCAATCACCGTATGTGATTGCAGTTCAGTAAAACCATTGTGGGGCAGTGTTCTAGAGGGTTCATGTCCTGTAGGTTATTTTACTAGGTTCTGCAGTATTGTCATAGCAACCGGATTGTAACGTAA